>SNVD02001661.1:1205000-1515231 GCA_013180625.2 Boswellia sacra | reverse complement strand
TGCTGGGAATAACCCAAGGAGTGCCATGGTAGTGCCTAATGTCCCGACGGATGTCAATGGGCATCCTGACCTAGTCGCCCAGACTACTGGATTACCTCGCCATCAGGTTATTCAACCAAATCTTCACAATCCTATTGCTCTCCATGCTGAATGTTCACCCCACTCAGCAGCTCGTTTCACCATCCGCTGTTCTCTAGCCCGGATATATACCCCTGGTAAGGAACTGATGTTAGGAGGACATCGCACCATCAGCCCTCTCACTATAGTGATCACCCATATCGATCAATTGGTAAGGGTTTTTGGAAGTCCGGGACGCACCCCATTTGCGTCCTTGACGGCTAACACCTCGAACCACCTCGTCGAATGCCATGCTCCATGTCGCTGCATTGTTGCGTGCTGCCCGGGCGCGCGCTTACTCCCCCTCGATTTAAAAAACAAAGTTTCAAGAAATTGTTAAAACACCCTCGTAATTGTTTGAATTTCTTCGGAGGAGTCTCTGCAAAATAACGTAACCTACACGCCGCATGCAGCGCCGAGCATGCTTTCCTCCTGCGCGCCCAGTGCATAGCATGCTTTCCTCCTGCGCGCCCAGCGCATAGCATGCTTTCCTCCCGCGCGCCCAGCGCCTAGCATGCTTTCCTCCTGCGCGCCCAGCGCATTGTATGCTTCCCCTTGCGCGCCTAGTGCCTAGCATGCTTTCCTTCTGCGCGCCCAGCGCCTTGCATGCTTCCCCCTGCGCGCCCAGCGCCTAGCATGCTTTCCTCCCGTGCGCCCAGTGCATTGCATGCTTTCCTCTTGCGCGCCCAGCGCATTGCATGCTTCCCCTTGCGCGCCCAGCGCTAGCATGCTTTCCTCCTGCGCACCCAGCGCATAGCATGTTTTCCTCCGGTGCGCCCAGCGCCGAGCATGCTTTCCTCCTGCGCGCCCAGCGCCTAGCATGCTTTCCTCTTGCGCGCCCAACGCATTGCATGCTTTCCTCTTGCGCGCCCAGCGCCTAGCATGCTTTCCTCTTGCGCGCCCAGCGCATTGCATGCTTTCCTCTTGCGCGCCCAGCGCCTAGCATGCTTTCCTCTTGCGCGCCCAGCGCATTGCATGCTTCCTCTTGCGCGCCCAGCGCATTGCATGCTTCCCCTTGCGCGCCCAGCGCATTGCATGCTTCACCTTGCGCGCCCAGCGCTAGCATGCTTTCCTCCTGCGCGCCCAGCGCATAGCATGCTTTCCTCTTGCGCGCCCAGTGCATTGCATGCTTTTTCTTGCGCGCCCAGCGCATTGCATGCTTCCCCTTGCGCGCCCAGAGCTAGCATGCTTTCCTCCTGCGCGCCCAGCGCCTAGCATGCTTTCCTCTTGCGCGCCCAGCGCATTGCATGCTTTCCTCTTGCGCGCCCAGCGCATAGCATGCTTTCCTCCTGCGCGCCCAGCGCATAGCATGCTTTCCTCCTGCGCGCCCAGCGCCGAGCATGCTTTCCTCTTGCCCGCCCAGCGCATTGCATGCTTCCTCTTGCGCGCCCAGCGCATTGCATGCTTTCCTCCTGCGCGCCCAGCGCATTGCATGCTTTCCTCCTGCGCGCCCAGCGCATTGCATGCTTCCCCTTGCGCGCCCAGCGCATTGCATGCTTCCCCTTGCGCGCCCAGTGCTTGGCATGCTTTCCTCCTGCGCGCCCAGCGCCTGGCATGCCTTCCTCTTGTGCGCCCAGCGCCTCGCATGCCCTTCCCCTGCGATCAGCGCCTAGCATGCCTTCCCCTGCGCGCCCAGCGCCTAGCATGCTTTCACCCTTGCGCGCCCAGCGCCTTGAATGTTTTTTCCATAGCGCGCCCTGCGCTCACTTGCTTCTCCCCTATGCGATAAAATGAAAAGAGTAAAAAGAATACAATCAGCCCCAAGATTGTGTGCTGGAAACGCTCACAATGACACTCACACTAGCTACTCCGTTCGCTAAGTGTTTTCCCCTTGTGTCACTCTTTACCCCTGTAGAGTTCTACCTGGAGATCTCCCCCTGGAGGGTCTACCTACTTCCAGCCCACCATCTTGGTACATATATATAGCCAACCAACAACCCTGGTTGCTAGGTTCCGTGTAGTTGACATCCCCAACTACTAGGCTAGGTGGCGCGCTCCTACATTGCCACATAATCCTCCACTCCCCCGCAAGTGGAGATCATGGGAGTTAACTACCCGTAACTCCCCACTTCCTCTCATGGGTATAACCACCCATGGTTAAAGGTCATGGCATGGAATTAACTCCGCCGAGTAACTTCCCACTCCGGAAGTAACCACCCCGAGTCACTTCCCACTTCCCTCATGAGCATAACTACCCATGAGTGGGATGGAGGCATGGAATATGGGAATTAACTTCCCACTGTCATTCCTGTTCTCAAGGACATGGTTGAACCCTCTCAACCACTAAGTTAGTGGGGAAGTTACATTTCCAAAACCTTAGGAAGCAACTTTCACCCCACTATTTCCTTATTTTTAGGAACCACAATCCTCTTGGATATGTGCCATATTTTAAGCCCACTAACACGCCCATATGCATCATGAATCGCTGCTGTGCGCCGTGTCGCCCGATGCCATGCGCCATGTCACCACTTTGTGGTGCGCTACCCATGCGCATGCTTGCTACCCCGCAAGCGTCCCGGCCCGCATGCGTGCATGTGCTAGTGTCCATGCGCTACGTTGCCCCCAACATGCGCGTAGCATCGTTGTGTCGCGCCCAACTCCCGTGTGCACTCCACACATCATGCTCACCACCCGTACGTGCATGTTATCTCACTATGCCACGCCCATCACATGTGCGTGCAAGTGCGTGCCATACTATGCTCGCTACCAATGCATGCGTATTATTTCGTTGCGCTACACATCCCCCTGTGTCAGCGTTCACATGGCCTTGCGCTTCCCCTCGCGCATCAATGACGCCATGCAACGTCTCCACACCTTGCTTAAGCACTCACCCATATGCTTCTCGTGGGCATGCACCCTTGCAGCCCCCTCCAAGCCATGGCGTAACGCAAGGCATGTTATGCCAGCCATGTGCGAAGATCAAGGGTGTAACGGTCAGCCTCCCACCACTTTTCAAACCTCCAGTTCATTATCTGAGGTAGAAAAAAATGCTGGGGGATGGTATTGAAAATCCGCGGAAGCACACCCGCGGAAGCATACCCACGGAAGCACATCCGCGGAAGCACGCCCGCGGAGAAAAAAAAAAATGTGTATCCGCGGAAGCACGCCCGCGGAGAAAAAAAAAATGTGTTAAAGCTTGAAAATCCGCGGAAGCACACCCGCGGAGGAAAGAATTATTCAAGTTTGAAAATCCGCGGAAGCACACCCGCGGAGGAAAGATTATTCAAGCTTGAAAGTCCGCAGAAGCGCGGAGGAAAAATTATTGAAGCTTGAAAGTCCGCGGAAGCACACCCGCGGAGAAAAAATTATTAAAACTTGAAAATCCGCGGAAGCACGCCCGCGGAGGAAAGATTGTTCAAGTTTGAAAATCCGCGGAAGCACACCCGCGGAGGAAAAATTATTAAAACTTGAAAATCCGCGGAAGCACGCCCGCGGAGGAAAGATTGTTCAAGTTTGAAAATCCGCGGAAGCACACCCGCAGAAATCCGCGGAGCACACCCGCGGAGGAAAAATTATTAAAACTTAAAAATCCGCAGAAGCACGCCCGCGGAGGAAAGATTGTTCAAGTTTGAAAATCCGCGGAAGCACACCCGCGGAGGAAAAAATATTAAAACTTGAAAATCCGCGGAAGCACGCCCGCGGAGGAAAGATTATTCAAGTTTGAAAATCCACGGAAGCACACTCGCGGAGGAAAAAATATTAAAACTTGAAAATCCGCGGAAGCACGCCTGCGGAGGAAAGATTATTCAAGTTTGAAAATCCGCGGAAGCACACTCGCGGAGGAAAGATTATTCAAGCTTGAAAATCCGCGGAAGCACACCCGCGGAGGAAAAATTATTCTAGCTTGAAAATCCGCGGAAGCGCGGAGGAAAAATTTTTAAAGCTTGAAAGTCCGCGGAAGCATACCCGCGTACCCGCGGAAGCACACCCGCGGAGGAAAGATTATTCAAGTTTAATCCGCGGAAGCACACCCGCGGACCCGCGGAAGCACGCCCGCGGAAGAAAAATTATTCAAGTCTGAAAAATCCGCGGAAGCGCGAAGGAAAAATTTTTAAAGCTTGAAAATCCGCGGAAGCATACTCGCGTACCCGCGGAAACACACCTGCGGAGGAAAAATTATTCAAGCTTGAAAATCCGCGGAAGCGCGGAGGAAAAATTTTTAAAGATTGAAAGTCCGCGGAAGCATACCCGCGGACCGGACCCGCGGAAGCACACCCGCGGAGGAACAATTATTCAAGCTTGAAAGTCTGCGGAAGCGCGGAGGAAAAATTTTTTAAAGCTTGAAATCCGCGGAAGCATACCCTCGTAAGCACGTCCACAGAAGCAACGCGCTGGAAGTCATGTCCCGCGGAAGCACTTCCGCGGAAGCACGCCCGAGGAGGCACCCCCGCGGAGAAAAAATTGCAGTTTGAAATTTCGCGGAAACACCCCCGCGAAATAAAAATTACAGTTTGAAATTTCGCGGAAACACCCCCGTGAAATAAAAATAAAGTTTTGAAATTTTTCAGAAACACCCCCGCGATTTTAAGTAAAAGTTTTGAAATTTTTCAGCAACACCCCCGAAGTTATATAATGGAAATTTCGAAATTTGTTAATATGCCCCCGGACTTATTCAAATTTCCTGCAGGAAATCCTTACAAACTCACGTAAACCTGCATGACGCAGGCGGCAAGCCCAGCGCCCAGCGCGCATGCGACTCGCCCAGTACGCACGCGATCGCCCAGCGCCCAGCGCGCATGCGCCTTGCCCCTGCGCGCGCCCAGCGCCTCGCCCCTCGCCTCTCGCCTCGCGTTGCGCCCAGCCTGCCTCGCCCGCGGCTCTCCCCCTCGCCGCTCGCCCGCGGCTCTCCCCTTCGCCGCTCGCCCAGCGTGCCCAGGCAGCGCCCCCAGGCAGCACGCGCATGCAGCGTGCCCAGGCAGCAAGCCCAGGCGCGCCCAGGCAGCGCATGCAGCGCCCAGGCAGCACCCAGGCAGCGCCCAGGCGCGCTCATGCAGCGCCCAGGCAGCACCCAGGCAGCGCCCAGGCAGCGCGCCCATGCATCGCCCAGGCAGCGCCCAGTCGCGCTCATGCAGCGCCCAGGCAGCGCCCAGGCAGCGCCCATGCAGCGCCCAGGCAGCGCGCCCATGCAGCGCCCAGGCGCGCTCATGCAGCGCCCATGCAACGCCCATGCAGCGCCCAGGCAGCGCCCAGGCAGCGCGCCCATGCAGCGCCCAGGCAGCGCCCAAGCGCGCCCATGCAGCGCCCAGGTGCGCCCACGCAGCGCCCAGGCAGCGCGCCCAGCGTGCCCTCGCAGCATGCCCTCGCAAGCCTACCGCGCGCCTAGCGCAGCTACGACGTGCGTAGCAACTCTCCCACGCAGGCTTGCTGTGCACGCCGCTCGCCCATGCGAGCCGGCCCTCCATCACACCCGAGCACACCCTTGAATTTCTTCTCCCTTCACCCCCGAACACACACTCATGTTTCTTCTTCTTCTTTCACACACAAACCCGCAAGGGAAAACACGTGCAAACGTTTTCGTATTCTCACACAATCACATACACACACATAGGACATAATTCACACAGAATTTTTGCATTGATTAAAAAAAAAAAAAAAAAATTTACATCTTTAGGCCGGTCTCCTAAT
Source organism: Boswellia sacra (assembly GCA_013180625.2). NCBI lineage: Eukaryota > Viridiplantae > Streptophyta > Magnoliopsida > Sapindales > Burseraceae > Boswellia > Boswellia sacra. Next base: position 1,509,489 of record SNVD02001661.1, on the reverse strand, counting down.
ACATTTAATCTACAACCCAGAATAGCAAAATAGTCCCTACGTCAACCCATTGGTCAACTTGGGCTTGGGGGGACTACTGTTATGGCCATAATAATATTGGGCCTAATTGTCTCTAACACAGTAAGCCCATTACTGTGGTCCATTATCTGGGCCCATTATCTGTGTCCCACAATGACCCAGCCCAGCTCAATTATTTATGATACGGTAAGCCCATTACCGTATCCCACTATCTGGGCCCATTACAGTAAGCCCATTACTGTATCCCATTATCTGGGCCCATTACAGTAAGCCCATTACTGTATCCCATTAGCTGGGCCTATTACAGTAAGCCCATTACTGTATCCTACTATCCGGGTCCATACGGTAAGCCCATTACCGTATCCCATTACATGGACCCATTACAGTAAGCCCATTACTGTAGCCCATTATTTGGGCCCATGAATAATTTAATAGCCCCTACGTCGACCCGTTATTCGACTTGGGTCGGGGGGGACTACTGTTATGGCCATAATAATATTGGGCCTAATTGTCTCTAACACAGTAAGCCCATTACTGTGGTCCATTATCTGGGTCCATTATCTGGGCCCATTATCTGGGTCCATTATCTGGGCCCATTATCTGGGTCCCACAATGACCCAGCCCAGCTCAATTATTTATAATACGGTAAGCCCATTACCGTATCCCATTACATGGGCCCATTACAGTAAGCCCATTACTGTATCCCATTATCTGGGCCCATTACAGTAAGTCCATTACTGTATCCCATTAGCTGGGCCTATTACAGTAAGCCCATTACTGTATCCTACTATTCGGGCCCATACGGTAAGCCCATTACCGTATCCCATTACATGGGCCCATTACAGTAAGCCCATTACTGTAGCCCATCTTCTGGGCCTATTATCTGGGTTCCACAATAGCCCATCCCGACTCCTATATATACCCTCCGGAACGTTGCTCAAGGGGACTTTTTACAAGTTGACAAATGCACATTATTCTGAACTTATTATCTCTCTACAATTCCTCTATTTTTGAGAGCTTCTCTCTCTAGGAATTTCTCTCAGAAAATTCCGGAGTGCCGGATACTGACTTGAGCGTCGGAGGGTCACCGCCGGCACCACCGCCGGAACCCTTGACCGTTTTTCTGTGCTCGCAGGACCGGACCCGTCGCACGACCCGAGCTCCGACCCGCTTCCCCGGTCGTCCGAAAACCGTGCATCAACAGTATGATTATAATTCTCTTTATTTGACTTAACCTGCAAATTAACTGAAAGGTGAATACAATGAATGTAATAAAACAAAATTGTGGAATGAAAATAAAAAGACATGACATACCATGATAGAAGTTGACTAAAAGAAAAATTTTTATTCCACTTGCGCACAATTTTCTTAAAAGAATTATGAGTTGAATTACTTTTCATCAATAAATCTAAATAATAAAGGTATGGTAAGAGTGAATGGCAATTAATAGTAATATAATATATTCAACAATCTTATATAATTGAAGGTATATAATTTAAAAGATTATAATATTCTTTGAGTTATTATATCATCTATTGAAAAATTTTATCTATCTTTTATTTTTGCTTATTCGATTCGAAGATATTACATAATATCAAATTGCATGATAAGTTATATGACTTAAATTATATATGATTTAAATTCGTCAAAATAACATAATAGTACTTACAACAACGATGGACTAGAATATGTAATGGTGACATAGAGCAAACATCAAATATAATTTTGCAATTTCTCACCGCCTGGCCTCCCAGTCGCTGAACTCTTTTAATTTTCAGAACTGAAATAAATGACAGAAGGGCAAGATTGAGATTTCATTGTCATATTACTATTATTAATTATTTTCCTTTTTCAGGTCTTCTTTCTCCAGTCATCTTATTTCTTGTTTAGGTTACTTTACCCTCATTCTCTGTCCGTCTCTTCTCCTCCCTTTACGGAAGCCTTCAGTCTCTTATTACAGTCAGGCTTTGAATCTTTTATTGTATTTTCTCTGTTTGGACATGGGGTTGGCTGCCTAAGTGACTGATCTGGTTGATGGTGCCATCGGTGAGGTTGGTGAGTTCCTTTATATTGTTTATATATTTCTATTTCATATGGGTCGTAGATCTAAAATGTTTCTGATTTGGTAAATTCTTTATAATTATTTTTTCCCAAATCTAGTTTTTTTTTTTGGTTATATTGTAAAGGCAACCTTTTGCTACTGCCTCATCACATATCTTAAGGTTTAATCATCAGATCTAACAATAAATATAAAATATACAAAATTATCGATTTCCAAGATTACACAAACTCAAAAACAGAGGATAGGCAGAAAGAATATGATTGGCAAGACAATCTTCATCAACTACTAATAAAAAAAAGGGCTTTTTATTGAATAACTTGTTTACAGACATCACATCAGGATGAAAAAGAGACCAACACAAATGCCCTGTAATACTGCGATGGACCGCTTGTACGATAACATAACAATGCAAATTAAATAAAAACAATACACTCCTTTTGATTTTACAACAATTTTTCATGCTATCCCTATATATATCTCCTCCATTAGTTGAACTCTCAAAGATAGATCTTACATAATCCATCTTCATCAATATCAGCTATAAAAACAAGCCGATGAGTTACACACTCTTTAACTAGGCAATAGTCGGCAAAAAATTGAAAATATACAAAATTCTCTCTCGAGAATTGTGACACTGAAATAATATTTCGCGTCATGGAAGGTACGTATAATATATCATGCATGACTAGTGACTTATTGGTTACAGGAGAGGCAAACCAAAGCTCACCTTTATGAGATATGGGTAGACCTACACCATCTCGCATGTACACCTTATCTTCTCCATCATATTTAGATGACATATGCAAATTGCTGAGAGTACTTGTTAAATGTTGATTTGTACTCGTATCTAAGTACCACCAATGAGCCTCACCCCAATCAGTACATATTCTTTTAGAAGAACCACTATCTGGTTCTGAGCCTGAGGTACGCTTTCTTTTACCTCTACTTGCATTAGACCTTGAGCTTGATCCGGAATCGTTACTGCCAGGACTCATTTGCATTGCTACATTAACTGACATTTTGTCACAAACAAAAAGTTGAAGGAGAAGGAGAGAATAACTGGTTTATAATGTGAGAGGATTTTTTTTTAATTTAGTATAATCTAATGTAAGTTGTATTTGAGTTTATATAAAAACCTAGCAACCTGCCGTCTCTGTCTTGCCTTAACTTTGTCTATGTAGCTGGGTAGCAGGCAGAAAACATTGGGAAAGTATGGAATTCTGAGTGGGATTAGTGTTTGGATGTACCCTTCCCTTATACCCACTAACAAATTTTAAGAAATTGGAAACAGTGGTTCTCTATTGTCCTCCACTACAGGGTGCACAAGAGCTTTAGATACTTATCTATCCTTAAAACTTCAACATTTTATAGATGATTTTATGAAAAGTACATTTGACAATATTTTGCAGTGATTTGAAATTTGGCTAGCTAGTACACTAATACTATTTGTGATGTATAAGGTGTGAGGCATTAATTAAGGAATGATATTACATTTGCCACACCTGTGCTAAAATATTATTGAAGAAGCTCAGTTAAAGAAAACCGCAATTGCTAGCAAGTAAAATGATGGAAAAAAGAAAAATCTTAGGTTAGTTCAATTTTAAAAGTTTCCCACATTTCAGTAATTTGAAAAAAAAAATTTCTTGAACAGAAAACAAAATCTTAAATTTTTATTGTTGCAGTTTTGGACAAATCAACTGGAGATACAACAAAAAAACAATCATAAGACTATTAGGAGGCTATTTGAGGTAATATTTATGGCCATGGTATATTGGGTGATCACATAGTAATTACTATTTTCTAAGTGTCGTTAAATTGTTTTAGATTTGTTATTCATAACTTACATGTGTAAAAGGTTTGTAGTCTAATGTTTAATAAGTTTTTTGATGTTTCGTGCAGTTAATTTATTGTTTAGGAGAAGAATTTGCATTGATTCTTGGAGTAGCATATTTAGATGTAGAAAAATAGTTTCTTAGTTGTAATCTTTTGTTTGGTAAACATGAAATCACGTATAACCCCAAATAAGATGGCTCCATTTTGACGTATATATTAAAAAAATAAGTGGATTTCGTCATGCATTTTATTCTTATATTAAAAATTCTTGTGTTGATATATGTAAATACATTTCTATACCTATAATGTTATAGAAATCTTAACATTAAATCACTTTCAATGTTATAAATTTAATTATGTGATAGCATTATAAAAATGTAGCTAGGCAATAGTATAGCATTTTTTTTAGTGCGCTGAATATTTATAGCTTTTACTGAAATGTACGAAACAGGTGTAGTATGAGCAATTATAATGTTAAGAGAATATATATTATGAAGTCCCATTACAACATTCAAAAAATATCATGAGAAGTGATTTAGTGTAATGTTGTCACATCTTGTAGATGGATATAATTAATTTGAAGAATTTGCTTAGGTTCATCCAGAAAAGGTGACGTTGACTACAAACAAAAATCAGAGAGGAGGCTTGCGACTCAAATCGGCTGCATTCCTAATAAAAATCTTATAAATCTGATTTGATGTTATTCCTAACTTCGCTAGTTTTATTAATTTTAAGAGCAGATTAATGATCTCCGAAATGATCAAGTTGAAGATGCTGAATAATTAGTTGGAAGTGGTGTACATGCATGCTTGAATAATTAATTTCACAATAAGAAGAAGATTAATTTTAGTAATTAATTTATGTTTTGCAATTTGTTTTATAAAGTTAAAAGTACGTTGGCGTTAGTCATTGTTTGGGTGGAGTGTTCAGTGGTTTTTGACAGAATTGGGTATGAACTTTATTAATTAGTTTATGATTTTTTGCCTCTTTTAAATTACTACGTACATGAAATGTTTTGTAATCAACAAATCAATGTTGTGTTAATGCTTTGTTTAACCTCCTTGTAATTTTGCAAAATATATCTTAAATCTTAACAAAATTAATTTACCAATTAGATATGGAAAAGTTTGTAAGTTATAACACGAAGCATATTGTGACGCTCTAAAATTTTGTAATTAGACCTTGTCCCTGAGATTTGATAAAAGAAAGGCGCATTAGCGGTTAATACGTTGTAATTGGATAAATTATTAATAACATCATTATATGATTATAATTCTCCTTGACAATTTTAACTTACCTTGCAGATTAACACGTGTTTGGAGTTGAAGTAGTTTTTCCTCAAAGCTGCTTCTTCGACTTTAATGATGTTGAAGATGATGAAGGTAATAAACAAAGTTGTGGAAAGACAATAAGAAGACATAATATGTCATGAAAAAAAAAACTGGCCATAAATTAAAAATCTTATTTCACTTGTGCATTTTTTTATTTTGAAGGAATTATAAGTTAAATTGCCTTCCATGAATAAATCTAAGTAATAATGTTAACGCTATTAGTGAATGGCAATTAATAATACTATATATTCAACAACCCTATATAACTTAGGTTATATAATTTGAAATAGTTAATATTATTTGATTTATCATCAGTTATTAAAATTTATTCTATCTTTTTTTAACTTTCTCAATAATATTATATTAAATCAAATCAATGTATGATAAATTATAAATTGTATATAATTTAAGTTTGTATAAAATAATTATATGTGTAGTTGCACTCATGACAACTAGGGACTAGAGTTTGTAATGATGTTATAGAGCAAACATAAGATAAAATTTTGCAATATAATTTCACTGCCTGCCCTTCCCATTCACTCAACTCCGTTAATTGTCACTTGTGAACTCAACTAGAACAAATGAAAGAAGTGCAAGATTGACATTTCGTTATCATATTATTAATATTATCATAATTATTTTCCTATTTTAGTCTTCCTTCTCTTCCTTTCTTAATTCTTTTATTAATGGAGTTGATGACTACATCAGAGACTGAGCTGAGGCTGGTGGGTTCCGCTTTCTTTATTTTTTAATACAGTTATTTTATTATTCTTATTTTGTAAAGGCCACCTTGTGCTAGTGCCTCATCAGATTTCTTCAGGTTTATCAGATGTAACATTAGATATAAAATGTGCAGAGAAGAGACAGAGAGAGTAAGATAGATAGACTTCCATCAAATATTAATAAAAAGTGCTTTTTATTGAATATTTTGTTTACATACATCAGGATGAAAAAGAGGCTAACACAAAAACACTCTAGTACATTTAATCAACCATTGTACTGTAACATGACCTATAACATGAATATACAAATTGCATCACAACGCCACACCCCTTTCGATTTGACAACAATTATTTATGCTAAATAACTTATATCAAACAACACACTCCTCCATTAATTAAGCTGTCAAACATAGATTCTATATAATCCACCTTCATCCACACTTGCTTGAAACAGCAGCCTGTTTGATACTCTCTCTCTTACAATACAATAATTGGCGTCAAATTGAAAATAAACATCGTTATCCCTGGCAAATTGTGAGACTGAAATAAAATTTCGTGTCAGGTAGGGAACAAACCATACGTTATATTATATATATGAATAATGACCTATTAGTTAGAGGCTAGGCAAACCAAAACCCACCTTCGTGAGAAACAGGTGGACCTACACCATCTCTCAAATTGACCATCTCTCCTTCCTCATGCTTAAAAGTATACAATAGATTACTGAGAGTGTTGGTTAAATGTTGATTAGTGTTAGAATCTATGTACCAACAATTAGGCTCACCCCAAGGAGTACATCTTCTTTTAGAAGTACCAACGTCTGATTGTGAACATGGGGTACGCTTTCTTTTACCTCTACTTGCTTTAGAATTTGAGCTTGAACAAGAATCGCTGCTGCTAGGACTCATTTGCATTTCTATATTAACTGACATATTTTCTCAAACAAAAGTTGAAGGAAAAGGAGAGAATAATTGGTTTATAATATGAGACGATTTCTTAATTTGGTATAATTATAATGTAGCACTTAGTGGAGCTTATATAGATCCTAGCAACCTGCACTCTCTGTCTTGCTTTAACTTTGTCTACGTAGTTGGGTAGCAGGCAGAAAACTTTGGGAAATGCTTGGAATTCTGAGTGGGATTTGTGTGTAGTTGCATCCTTCCCTTATGTCCACAAACAAATTTTAAGAAATTAGAAACAATGGTCATCTTTTGGTCGTCCATTTCAGGGTACTCAAGAGTTTTATATATTTATCCATCCTCAAAATTTCAACATATAATAGATGATTTTATGGAAAGCATATTTACACAATGTTTTGTTTTTTTCAATTACTTGAAAGTTGCTACACCAATAATGTTACAAATGATAAATGAGGTGTAAAGCATCAATCAAGGGATGATCCATTGGCCACACTTGATTCCTTTTTATACTTATATTCTAAACATGATTGAAGGGTAAGTTTATGAATTGTAATTTTTGATGTAAAGTATCAATGAGATATACTTAGAAACTTAGAGGTGAGAACTCTTTAGTAAACAATTATGGAGACACCACCATGAGCCCTTGGATGATAGGACAAGAAAGTTACATAAATTTTTGTCTAGCTTCTACTAGTATCATTCTATATTATAATAGCATTCAATATGATACTATAGAATTCAATTTTAGATTTCATTTGCTTATAGGCATGCATTTTAGGGAAATTAATATTCTCAAACTTAAGCTTTGTTCCCACACTTTAAATCTAGTATATGATAACATGAACCCAGGAATCCTCACATTGAAAATTTTTGCTTATAAAGACAAAGCAGATGTCATGTAAATTATAGTTAAACAACGGTGTTATTGGTGCCAACCAAATTAGTCCACTAATACTTGAGTGAACATTTCGAAGTTTGTGCAACATTTTCCTTTAATTTGAACTTTTTTTTCCTTGATAAAAAATAAAAAAGTGATTATCTAGTATTTTTACAGGCATGGATAGATCAATTGAGATGCAAAACAAAACAATCATGAGAACAATTAGGAAGCTATTTCAGGTAATGTTTTATATTGCATCAACAATGCTTAGATTATTTAGTTGTTTATAACAAACTGAAACCCCATTTTAACGTTATGAGCTTAGAACTTTTCTTATATCTCATCATATTATAAATCAATCTTCTAATAATTCACTATTTAAGTTTTATTACAGTTAATTGGGTGATTGTGCATGCGAGTGACTTTTATAAATTTTTTAGTCTTGTGCTGTTTTTGTAATAAAGTATGCTTGACTTAGATATTATTGTATAATGACCATGGTATATACTGGTGATCACATAATAGATAGTATTTCCTGATTATATCAGTTTTGTTACTCACAACTCTAGATGTAGAAAGTTTGTAGTATAATATTTAATAGGGTTCTTCTTTAATGTTTTGTGACAGTTAATTCATTATAGAGGAGAAGAATTTGCATCGATTCTTGAAGTTTTGGAGATTTTGATTCAGAAAATAGTTGCTTTGTTGTAATCTTTTTCAGTAAAAATAAAATCTTGTATAACCCCAAATGAGATGGTTCATTCAAGTTTGATTTATATGCTCAATAAATAAATATATTTAGTCATGCCTTTTTTTATATTAAAAATACTCGTATTATTAATGTATGTGAATATACATTATACAACTAAAATTTTATAAGGTCTTGGCATCAAAAGCATTTTCCATGTTATGAATTTAATTGTTTGATAGCATTCTGAAAATTTTACTAGGCACTAGTAGTGTAGCTTTTTCTTGAGTGCATTGAATATATAGCATTTGCTAGGAATCTATAAAAGAGACGTATCATAAGCAATTATAATGTTGTGAAAAGTGAAATTTTTTTGTAGTGTTGCGACATCTTGTAGATGGCTATAATTAATTTGAGGATTTTTTTTTAGCTTAATTTCTTATATTTCTTTGAAATTATGTACATATCCCATAGTTTCCTCCAAAAATCTGACATTGACTAAAAATAAAAAAGAAAAAATTGTGGAGGCTTGTGACTGAAATCGGCTGCATTCCTAATAAAAATCTTATTGATCTGATTTGATGTTATTCCTAACTTCGCTGGCTTTAGTGCTCTTTTAATTTTAAGAGTAGATTAATGGTCTTCGAAATGATCAAGTTCAGGATACCGAGTATTAACATAGCTACAAGACATATATAATAAGCAAAAACTTAATTAGAAAACTTCCCGATTTCAATTTAAAGTTACCGTGAGTCATGAAACAAGCGTAAAAGTTAAGCATATGTAATTAACAGTACAAATAGCAATGTACGTATTCGCCGAAATCGAAATGAAAAGGAGAACAGAATGAGAAAGAGGAAAGGAGAACAGAATGAGGAGGAAAGGACAAGAGTACAAAAGAAAATTTTGCTTCTCGTGCTACCCAATGGGCAAAAGCCAAGGAATCATTCTATCAAATTAATCACGGAGGTACAGAAACAAGAAAATGAATATATCAATATCTTTTGCCTCATGTATTTGTTATCAAATTGTATGGTATTCATCTACCTGCATGCAGTACTCCTCTGTCAACTTGGAAAGATTTGTTTGCAGTATTATAATGGTAACAACATATATAGAAGCTGTAAGATCCCGTAAAGATTAAAGTCATACCATTGAACTGTCCCTTTTAACACAACTCACAATTTTAATGTTAATTAACAATCTAACTCCAATCCATCCCAGCTTGTCTCCTCTTTTTTTGTTGTTTTAGGTAAAACTCCTTATCAAGTTCAACTAACAGATAAGATTGTAGGTTTATTCGGCGTAGTTCAAAATTTAGCCTCACTAAATAGGAACAAATACATGTGTATGCAAGCCGAATGAACAAGACACTCAGCTGCTAGAGTGATTAAAAAAAATATCCGGGCCCTTTCCTATGTCACTTTCAAGATTCACTATTTATTGATTACAAAAGCTCCTAAGTGAATAATCAGCCTGGTTCCACCCTCTGAAGCACTAGCTGGACCATATGTATGCAGTCAAAAGAGTTGTAGATGCCGTAAAAAATGGGACTCCGGTTAATGGACAAAAGTTCATTCTTGTGTTGTGTCTCGATCCAATTTTTGCATGCTTGTCCAGCTTTATCATATTTCACGAGGTCATTCGGCTTGGCCCAGTAACAGATTACCACATTCATTGCATGTCCCACCTCATTTGTTTTGACACTGTTCGACCCAGATGAATTGAGCCCTACTCTAAAACCCAGTTTAATGCCTAAAGGTTTTCACTTTTCTGTATGTCCACGATCAATATTTCAAGAGGAAAAAACAGAGAAAACTGATGATGGCGATGATTACTTTTGTCAAATTAGCCGAGTGTACGTTGTTCGAAGGCTGGCTAGGCGGCTAACCGGCCTGTTCTTCAATCAATAACCTGGTCGGGCGGCCAGTAATCCAGAGCAAATTGACTGTCCAATTTTTCAAACAATATATATTTTCCATTATAGATTCTTTTCAACATAACAGAAATTGAAACAAAAAAAAAAAGAAGAAGAAAGTTTGCCATGTATAACTCTTTCTTTTAAAGGGTCGTGTTCGTTAGCAACTTATGATCATTTTATGTTTTTATGTTTTCATCTTTCGTTTCCAATAAAGATAACTTTGGTCTGTTAAAGTTAATACAGAATATATTAATATTTTTATTTTATTTGTTCCTATTATTATGTAACTAGTGGTTAGTCCATGTTATTTATTGAGTCTTAAATTATAGCATTTAGTGGAGTGTTTTTAAGGAGTGACATGAGTGATGGTGGTCATGGTTTGAGGTAGTGCTTAGTGGTACTAATATTTAGGAAGATATGAGTAGTGATGGTCATGGGTTTAGTTAGTGTCTTAGTGACACTAATGTTTAGGAGTCATTTTAATCTTTGTATGCCTATATAAAGGCTTATTTCCATTTCAATAATTCAAGTCGAATTTTCTTCACAATATAGTCTTTTATTTTGTGCTTACCTCTCTTACTCTAATCAGTATTGAGAGAAGTTCCAATTATGTTTGCTCAACTTTTGAGTGTTGAGTCTTTGATTTTGTTTGCCAAGTCTCATTTAAATCAACATCTAGTATCAGAGCCAGGTTGTTTTCAGAATGGCAAACAATGCTAGTTTGGTTACTACACAACCAACAATTCCTCTGTTTCAAGGCAGTGGGTATGATGTTTGGAGCACAAAGATGAAGATCTTTTTTATCTCTCAAGATTTATGGGAGTTGGTGAAGAATGGCTACTCAGATGAAGGAGTCTCTACAGAGAATTTCAAAGATATTCGGAAGAAAGATGCCAAAGCCTTGTTTGTCATTCAACAAACTGTTGTTGATTCCATTTTTCCACGTATTTCTGCAGCGACAAATGCAAAGGAGGCATGGGATGCATACAAAAAACGTATCAGGGTAATACAGAGGTGCTCATTGTAAAGCTTCAAACTCTTCGTAGAAAATTTGAAACTTCACTGATGAAGGATGGTGAGTCAATTCATAATTATTTTTGCTCTTTGATGGAAATTGTGAATCAAATAAGAAAATTTGGTGAGAATTTATCTGATGAGAAAGTTGTTGAAAATTTTTTGAGAAGCTTGCCTTTTAAATATGATCATATTGTGACTGCAATAGAAGAATCTAAGGATTTAATTGTACTAATAATTGATGAGTTGCTTGGTTCGCTTCTATCTCATGTAAGGGTGGCAATTTGCCCCGCCGGGTCCGGGGCCCCGGTTTGCCCCGGACAAATGGGGCGGGGCAAGACCCGCCCCAAAACTGTTTTGGGGCGGGTCTGGGGCAAGAGAAATCTGCCCCGGTAGGGGCGGGTCAGGGTCCGGGTCTAACACTTAGCCCCGTTCGACCCGCCCCGCCCTGTACAGTATAAGGGTATATATGATAAAAAATAAACTATTGGGACTTAAATGATATTATTAGGGGTGATTGTAACATGTTTGAATATATTAGGGGGTTGACAGTAAGTAAAATAATATGATAAAAATTAGAGGTTGTAAATGTTCTAGGGGGTTGATTGTAAAAAATATAAATATTATAGGGGGTTAATTGCAAAAATATAAATGTTTAGGGGCGGGGCGGGTCTAATTTGTTCAAAATTTTTTTGCCCCGCCCCGCCCCGCCCCGCAACGGGGCAATGGGGCGGGGCGGGGCAAAAAAAATTTGAACGGGGCGGGGCTGGGTACCGACCGCCCCGGACCCGCCCCGCCCCATTGCCATCCCTAATCTCATGAAGATAGGTTCAAAAGATATGATGAGCAAGTTGTGGAAAATGCTTTTCATACTAATTTGTAGATTTCCAAGGAAAAGCCAAGCAATACCAATAATGGGAACAATAAGAAAGGGCGTTGAAACAACTATTCTTGTGATAAGAAATGAGGAAAAAATTTTGGCCACTCAGGTAACAATCAACAACAAAATGAGAATGGTAGCAAAGGTGAGAGCAGTAATCGAAAGCCTTAATGTTATTATTGCAAAAGATATGGGCATATAGAACGATATTGTAGGCTTAAACAACAGCAAGCAAAATTTGCTGAAGAGAAAAAAGAAAAGGAAGAATCTGAAAGTTTATTTTTTGCTTGCTACTCTGCTAATGAATTATCTCATGATATTTGGTATATTGATAGTGGTTGCAGCAACCATATGTCAGCAAATTTGGAGTCCTTTATTAGCTTGGATAAGTCAGAAAATATTCAAGTTAAGATGGGTGATGGAACAATTGGAGAAGCTCATGGTAGAGGTACTGTGAAGGCAAAATCAAGTGAAATAAAAAATGTTTTATTTGTTCCTGAGTTAGATACAAATTTGTTAAATGTGGGGCAATTTTTACTGGAAGGTTCTTCACTTGTTTTTGAAGATTTGACATGTTTTGTGTTCAGTGACAAGGCTAAAAATAATTTGTTGTTAAAAGTTTCTATGGCCAAGAACAAAATTTTCCCTCTTACCCTTGATAGTGACATGCTTGCTTGCAAGGCTTTGTTATTAGAGGAAAGTTGGTTGTGGCATTTTAGATATGGGCATTTAAATTTTGGAAGCTTGGAAACTTTGTCTCAACAAAATTTAGTAGTGAGTTTGCCTAGCAAAATTGAGCATATTGTCGACAAATGTGAAAGTTCTGTGTTTGGAAAGCAGCACAGAAATTCCTTTCCAAAAGGAACAGCAAGAAGAGCTACTAAGCCGATTGAGCTAGTCCATGCAAACCTTTGCGGCCCCATGCGAGTTTCTTCTCTTAATAACAACTTATATTTTGTTGTTTTTGTTGATGATTTTAGCAGGATGATATGGGTGTATTTTGCAAAAGAAAAATCAGATGCTTTGCCTATTTTCAAGAAGTTCAAGAAACATGTTGAAAATCAAAGTGGATTTTCCTTGAAGATCTTGAGAACTGATCGTGGTGGTGAGTTTGTTTCCAATGAGTTTGACAAATTTTGTGAAGAATTTGGCATTGGAAGGCAATTGACAGCTAGCTATACGCCCCAACAAAATGGAGTAGCAGAGAGGAAAAATAGAAGTCTTGTAGAGATGGCTAAAAGCATGCTCAAAGCAAAGGATCTTCCAAAGAAATTTTGGGCAGAGGCTGTCCACACTGCAGCCTATATCCTTAATAGAAGTCCCACATATGCATTACAAAACCAAACTCCTTTTGAAGCTTGGAATGGTTGGAAGCCGAAGGTAACACATTTTAAGGTTTTTAGTTGTATTGCGTATGTTTATGTACCTTCTCAAAAGCCACATAAACTTGATGACAATAGCATGAAATGCATATTTGTGGGATATAGTAATGAGACAAAAGGATATAGACTTTTTAATCCTCTCACAAAACAACTAATTATTAGTCGTGATGTTGTATTTGATGAGAGAAATGCTTAGAATTGGGAAGAATTACAACAATCTCCAGGTGTAATTTTTGAGAATGAGGTGGAGCATGACATTCACTACAAGAATTTTTTACATATTTGTCACATTGTAATTTTTTTTATTTGGCATTTTTTTTAAAAAGTGAAAAATATAACATTGGTCCGAAAGTCAAACTTGCCTATTTATCTTATTTGTCACTTTTGTCTTTATTGAATCAAATATTTATCATATTTTTATAAAAGTGTGACAAGTATGTGAATATGTAAACTTTCTCATTTCTCTCTCACATTTCCCTCTATTTTTCATCTTCTCTTTCAAGCATTATGAATATAATATTTTAAATTTCAATAAATAGAGAAGTTAAAAATCTCAAAATAATAATTAAATAATACAATTTTATGTTTTAATATTTAATTAAAAATAATTTTTTAAATTTTTTAAATAAAAGATAAGATTTTGTATAAATTAAATAATAAATTTTTAAAATCAAATTAATAAGAAGTAAATTTTTAAACATAGAAATTGTATGAAATAAATAAATTATTTTATATTTTCAAAGTGATTAAAATCACATTCTTTAATTTTTTGATAAAAATTAAGAAATTAAAAATCTTGAATAAAATCTTAATTTGAAATAATATAATATTTGTACTTAAATAAAAATTATTTCAATTTATTTTAGAGATTAAATAAAAACAATTAATGTTTATAAAAATAAAAAAAACCAAAGCATATTTATATTTAAAATATTTATTAGTTAATAAAGTTTTAAACATATACATATTTACACCTTATAAAACCCATTTACCGTAAACCTAAAATTCCTTAACCCTACAATCATTTTCTCTTCTCTTCTCTTCAAGTTTTAGCCCTTTCACTGCCGCTACTTTGCTCCATCACGCCTCCACCCCTTCACGACCTCTCTCTCCCAAATATTCCACTCCCTCTTTTGCTTCACCCTCATACACCACCCGGAAGTGAAAATGCCAAAGCAAAAAGCCAATCGTAAGATAGTTTGTATGAATGGAGTGGCGGAAATCGAAACACAAAACTAATGGATCGAATCCTAGAAATTGTACTCGAGGACCAATCCTCTCTCCTTCCAACCGCTCGACAGAAAAGCACCCGTTGGACGAATTGACGAAACCCGTTGGACGAATTGACGAAACTAACTTCTCAGCCTACGTGGGGTCAGCGAGGTTTGACCAGTTACCCATTTCAAGGAGGAAAAAAACTGGGTTGAAAGAATTAGGTTACGTTACCATGTCTGACATACAAAGAGCTGCTTTGCCACATTCCTTGTGTAGGAGGACATCTTGGGGGCCGCCAAACCTGGTTTCGAAAAGACCTTTGCTTTCGTCATCCCAGTGAGTTTTTTTCAATGATTTTGCGTGATTGAGTGTGTTTAGAGTGACCAGGTTTGTTTATTTTGTTCTTTTTTTCTTCGGTTTGTTTCAGGTTTTGGAGAAGTTGTATAGAGAGAGATGGGGTCCAGAGGATGGTGTAGGAAGTATCATAATATCTCCCATAAGGGAATTGGCGGATCAACTTTTTGAGGAATTGACAGCTGTTGGAAAGCACCATAATTTCAGTGCTGGCCTTCTTATTAGTGGTTGCAAGGATGTTGATACAGAGAAGGAGCGGGTGAATGAGCTCAACATATTGGTTTGCACCCCGGGTGGCCTTCTTCAGCACATGGATGAGACTCCAAATTTTGATTGTTCACAGCTTTAGGTCACCATAATCTTCTTGATCTTTTTTATTAAAATAAAATGGCTTAGAATTTTCTCCCAATCTTTTATCAACCAATTGGTGCTTCATATTTAAATTTGGATGCATGGTTCTCACTTTATTATCCAAATTTAGTCCTTGGCCCTAAGTCCCCATTGGCCCCATAACATGGATTTTGTTTAAGCCACGGACCTATATCAGTCTTTTGACAGAGCATGCAAAATTAATCCACCAACAATAGATCTTTCTTAGAAAGACCATCTCAGCTTGAAGATCCGGTTAGTGGTTTCACTACATTATTACTTTATCGCATATTTAGTAACATTCTGTCAGTGCTTCAGGTACTTGGGTTTATTGAGCACACAGAATGTTTTATTTCTTCGACGTCCTACTGGGACGAGCATTTCTGCTCCAGAAGCTTTAAACCTTGTTTATTATTCATCTCCTCATACTCCGTTATCGGTCCAGGCTATATCGCCTTAGTTCCAAGCCTTGGAGAAACTTTGCTCCACACATTCAATAGGCAAGTTTACGAGATTTCCTTTGTTTGGCTTGTCTTCAAAAGAGGAAAAAATGTGGCATTTAAATATACTTGTACTTTGCTAATTCAATTTGATTTAGGTTAGCATGGAGAGTAATGGTAGCGGGATCTCAATTGATGGTATGATACTTCCCTTAGAGCTGGTGAAATTAATTTTGGTGAATTTGGAACAAATGGTCAGCACAACTTTTATCAATTTATTCACAAGGTGTGCTTATCTGCGCATCTGCCAAGTATAATGAAAATCTGTTAATTGAGTTATTTTTTTAATATATAAATATATATTGGTAGTTAAAAATGATTATACATGGAAAATCATTATCATATTTGGGATCATTGGTTCATTATCTGGTTTAACCGTCTAAAAAACGAAGTCATAATATGTATGTGATTAAATTCTTTCTTCTATTAAACGTTATTGCCCAGATTTTTTGAAATAAGTAAAATTTAAATTCAGTTTGTTCTAATACCTTAATGATCAAAATATAAAGCAGTTGAGTTTTCTTTTTTATTTTTCCTGGCAAGATGGTAACTCTCTTTACACTTTTTTCCTTTTTCTCTTTGTAATGCAAACTTATGGTAATTTGCATGGGCTGTAATTGAGGGTTCAAGCCGTCATTTATGGTGTAGTATGCAGCATTAAAATGGAACTTCAATTACTAGAACATTAGCATTAAGAGAAATTTGCTATGCATACTTTCTCTCTCTCTCTCTCTCTCTCTCTCTCTCTCTCACACACACACACACACACAGAGACACAGGCACAAGCACACAAGCTAAATTTTTTTTTTTAATATCATCAATTTGCAGATGGCTAGCCAATATAGCAGAAGCTGATTTGCCTCCTACTCATCACATTCGATTAGGTTTGGCATTGAATTTCTCAGCCTTCTATTGTGAGATTTTGATTACTCTGAAAGGTTTATGAGATATCATATGCTTTTCTCAGTTAATATGGAATTCTATTCCTGCATCCTTTAATTTGACATAGAAGTTGATTCTTTTTTCTGTCCCCTTCTTTTCTTTAGGCTTGCCATGTTGCAAAAAAGGCTTTCTAGTTTTAGCAATGTCACTTCTTCACCCACTTGGTTTAGTTTTTTGATTTTATTTATGTTTAGTTGTTTTATTCACTGTTGAATTGGAGTTGCACTTCATGAAGTTATTGGAAAAAATTGTCTAATATGAAGGTGTAGAAACATGGAGTCAATGAACTAGAGTTCATAAACAGCATGTGGGTTTGAATTAATTGTTTGTCGGGAGGCATATTATCTATCAACTTAAATGATGAAAAGAAATCACAAATCTCAACTGTTGAAGAGAAGAGATCCTTGTAAATGATGAAATATTCCAATTGTTTAAGTCGATTTGATTTGAAAACGGGTCCTAAGTCAAAAGAATCATATAACTGCAATCTTATTTTGTTTATTTAATCTTGACTTTACAGGCTGTATGGGATAAATGTCTGTGGTGAGGGAGGGGAATGTGAAACATTGACACTTGATTGCCCACTCTTTCTTGTAAGTTCCTCCTGTGACTCATTTATAAATAATTAATTCTTTTAATTATTCTTCACCATCAATTTCTTCCTTATTATTTGATTTTCTTATGAAAAAACCGTTGGGTTGGTGATAAGGTGGGGGTTTTTTTGTCGTGTAGTTTTATATGGGGTGTTGATGCTAGTAGCTTGGTTTGTGCCACCCCAACAGTCTGGCTCCATTATTAATCCTTCTTTTTCCTTTTTCCTCCATTATTAATGGAGAGCTTGCTAATTATAGCAGTAAAATAACAAATTATTGAAAATGTTAGTTTCTTATTTACTTTGGTGATTGTTATATCTTCTAATTTTAACTTCTTTTCCAAACATTCATCTTCTTGGTAGCTTATCCTTTGTTTATTACCCTTCAATCACGGCCCTTGAATTATTGCATTTTGCTGCTTAAATCTGAATTCTGTGCAATTATTCTTTAATTCATGCAACATGACTGAAAATCTATTTAATTTTTTTGATGAAATGGTCTTACTTTGATCTTATTTTGCATATATTATCTTGAATTAGTAGATGTTGTCAGATGTGAATTACTTTGATCTTATTTATGGAGGAAAAATTTTGTAGAGTTGAATTGAGTTTGGAGGAGTGTGGATTGACTCAGGACTTTGAAACTGATTTGGTCTTCTGGTGCAGTTGCTTATATTTGATGTTTGGTTATGAGAAAATATAGAAAAAGAGTAACTTATGAAAAAAATGAGGGAGGGGAGAAAAGAATCAATAAGATAGACAATTTGAGCCCTCTTATTAATTAGGAACTTTGTTTCCATTTTCAGTATTGTATTTTATTCACTGTATGTTTTAATTATTAACTTGTATTTTAAGTATAACATATGGTTCAAGTATTTTTAAAGTGGGCATTGACTTGGAGGAAGGTGTATGTAAGGATGTGTCAATCATGAATGTTTGGGATCTCTATGTCACCAAGTAAGCTGCTCCTATTCGTCCTGTAGCTTTATGTTTGGTAATGTAGAATATGTATTTTTCCATCAAATGGATTTCTTTCTTTGACTATTTTCTCATCATCCTTGGTGAATCATTTTTTTTTTCTCTTCTTTTTCTAATCTGGCTTGTTTGTCAAGTAGAGCTCATACTAATGAAGTATCTTTCTTTAATATGTGGTTTCAAGTTTTGACCAAGTACTCGCTTATACCAAGAATGAAGCAAGTGTTCATAAATAATTCTTTTCCTTATTCTCTTATTATTTTTATGCCATGGCATGTTGTAATGACGTTTGAAGATATGTACATTGATATTTGTTCTTTAGTTAATGCTATTATTGATTAGACAGTGTGCCACCTGCAGGATGGAGAAGCTTATGCTCATCTTTTAAATGTTCTTGCACCTGAGCACAGTAATCCATCTACATTGGCTGTCAAAGATGTGTTGCAAAGGGCAAAGTTAATTCTTAAACATGCAGATAATTAAAATGGGTTGTCGGAGATACTTAACTGCAAAAGATATTATGGAGGGTTCACCAAATCTTAATCTTGCTTTTGTTGCACATATTTTTCAGCATGGGTAAGAGTGTATCCTCTCTTGAGCAAAAAATTATCTTAAGAAGATTACACTTGGACTTAGTAATAATGGTTACAACGTTATTTTAAATTTCACCATTATTCACATTTAGCACATAGCAGACCTTGTGGCATAGATACAGGTCACATAACTTTTCCAATACTTTAGTCATGTTAGCTCTACCCAGAAAATTCCTGTATTCTGGCATTATGAAAATTTCTAGGCTCAAGGGAAGTTCAGCTGTTTTACAGAGATTCGAAAGATGTTCCTTGTCATATTCACACATCATACTTTTATACTTTCTTTGATTTGTAGATTTTATGCTTGAATATTAGGTTCCTTTTCTTTGTCCAGGTGTTTGCTATTGTTGTCAGAGTTGACAACTCTGTTGCATTATACATTGTTCTAGTCGCGGAACATACTAATGAAATCCATAATGTGGAATTTACATATTTGTAAAGTAAACATGGTGCAATAGAAGATTATGTTTAAGCTGCCAATTTTAATTGATGATTCATACTTTTTTCTGTAGATGCCAGTTATCACTTATCACCCTTAAAGATTTGAGACGTAAAAGCTAACAACTGTTTCTACATGCAAGCATGGGCTATCAACCCAAACAAAACAGATATCTTTTCTTGAAACTTTACCTGATGACACTCAAATTTCTAGAGAAGAAAGAGCATTTCGCTTTTGGATCAATAGTCTTGGAAATTCAACTTATATAGACAATGTCTTTGAAGATCTTAGAAATGGGTTAGTGTTCTAATTGGCAATATTTTACTCCTGTATCAGAAATTATTAGTATCATGGTTGTATGTTTCATGTAAGATTTTGCTTTTTCATAATTCTGGCAAGACATTTCTTCTTGGTCAAAATGAAACATGAACAATTTCAACTCAACTTTTTCTAGGATGTATGAAATATCATGTTGAATAATATCTGTTAAATTGTGAGTTCTTTTTGGTTTTTAAGATTTTATGTGCCTGTATCTGAATAGAAGTTGTTGTTGTAGTAATAATCCTATGCTTAGTTTTGGTGCTTAAGCTATAAACCATATTCCTCTATAGTTCTTGTATTGAATTTTTTCTTCAGTGCTGAAGAAAACAACTGAGGTGTTTTCTTCAGGTTAAGGTCTGCCAACAGTTGTATCTAGAATAATAGCAAAACCATTAGGAAGATCAATCAATATATAATCAGCACAATATCTTGTGTTTTTGGCCTTCCATATATTTTGATCCTGTGCTGACCATTTAAATAATTTGACAGATAAGCTTCCCAAACTTTAGTAATAATGATCCGAACCTTGCTTGGCCATTGGTCCTGGACTGGATGAAAGAAAAGCAGACATAAATTCTACTTCTTTAAGCCAACCTGATTCTCAGCTGTAAATTGCCATTTTTACTTAAGTAGGTGGAGTTGAAATCTTTGTTCCACATATATAGAGGCTGCTTGAAATTATATTACTTTCTGCAGCACTGCTTTATTCTTCATTCGCTTATGTTGTGATTGATCTATTTGCAGGTCTGTTGAAACCACAGAAACCAAACTTCCCCACCATTTTTTTAATTTAATCTAACTTCTTTAATTTTATTATAGTTCTTTATTTTATTGTATTGGTTTCCTTGAATGATCCAAATTATAATTATTATTTTTAGATTAGGCAGTGAGATTTTTTTTCCCTTTCTAATTGAAAAAGCATATTGTTTCTTTGTAGTTTGCTCTATATATTATGAATTTATTAAAATTTTTAAAATACTTATTATATATATATATATTATGAATTTATTAAAATTTTAAAATATTTATTATATATATTAATTTTTTAAATACTTGGCGGTTAAAAACTGCCAAGTATTTTTTTTTTAATTTCTAAAACTATTATACTTGGCGGTCAAAAGATCGCCAAGTATATATTTTTTTAATTTTTTAACCTATCATACTTGGCGGTCTTTTGACCGCCAAGTATGGTTAGATACATATTTGTCACTTTGACCGATACATATTGTCAAATTGACTATATTTGGCGGTGCCATTGGTGGCGTTTTTAAGACCGCCAAATATATACATATTTGACGGTCAAAGACCGCCAAATATGGTCATTTTTCTTGTAGTGATTCAGATTAGAGAAGGCTCAAATCCGTCTACACCGAGAGGCAGCCCACTCACTTCACCAAGTTCTACATCTCCAGAAACACCTCCAATAAAGATGAAGGCTTTGGAAGAAATATATGAGCAATCTGAAATGTGTCAGTTCACTCAAGTTACTGAGCCCAGTATTTTCCAAGAAGCTGTGAAACATAAAGAATGGTGTGCAGCAATGGATGAAGAAATCAAGGCATTGGAGAAAAATAAAACATGGGAGCTTGTAGACTTACCTGATGGCAAGGAAGTTGTGGGACTGAAATGGATCTATAAGACAAAATATAGAATAGATGGTTCAATTCAAAAATTCAAAGCAAGGCTAGTTGCCAAGGGCTACATGTAGCGTGAAGGTATTGATTTTGATGAAACTTTCGCACCAGTAGCTAGATTTGACACTATTAGAACTATTTTAGCTATAGCAGCTCACATGAAATGGAGTGTCTTTCAGTTTGATGTCAAGTTTGCATTTCTGAATGGTTTTTTGGATAAGGAGGTTTATGTACAACAGCCCCAAGGTTATGAAATTCCTGGTGAAGAAAGCAAAGTTTATCGGTTAAAAAAGGTACTTTATGGCTTGAAACAAGCCCCAAGGGCTTGGTATGATCGAATCAATGGTCATTTCAAGCAAAATGGGTACAAGAGAAGTGAAAATGAGCCCACCTTATATGTCAAAACAAGAGGCACAACTGAGGTACTTATTGTTTGTCTCTATGTTGATGATCTTATTTATACTGGTAATAGTGTTGCTTTGATGGATGAATTCAAGTCTATTATGGTTAATGAGTTTGAGATGACTGATCTTGGCTTGATGAATTATTTTCTTGGACTTGAGGTGAAACAATGTGATGCTGGAATTTTTCTTTCTCAAGAAAAATATGTAAGTAATCTTCTTGAGAAATTTAAATTGAAAGATTGCAATCCAGTAAAGACTCCTATGAATTCCAATAAAAAAATGTAGTTTGGATGATGGGGAAGAAAAAATTGATGGTCATATTTATCGGAGTATAATTGGGAGTTTATTGTATCTAATAAATAGTCGGCCTGATATTATGCAAACTACATGTCTTTTGTCAAGGTTTATGCATAGTCCAAGCAAAATTCATTTTGGGGCAGCCAAGAGGATTCTGAGATATTTAAAAGGGACTATCTCTTATGGTATTCAGTACACTAATGTAGCTGACTTCAAGTTATGTGGGTTTTCTGATAGTGACTGGGCAAGTTTAATTGATAATCGTAGAAGCACCACAGGCTATGTTTTTAATCTTGGCTCAGGTGTTATTTCCTGGAGTTCTAAAAAGCAATCATCTATAGCACTTTCATCCTCTGAAGCAGAGTATATGGCAGCTACTTCAGCAGCATGTCAAGCAATTTGGCTCAGGAGAATTTTAGAAGACATGATGCAGCCTCAAAATAAGCCAACAATTATCTTTTGTGATAATCAGTCCATAATTGCAATGACCAAAAATTCAGTTTTTCATAGTCGTAAAAGACACATTGAGATACGACATCACTTCATCAGAGAATTGGTGGAGAAAGGAAACATTAAGGTGTCATACTGAAGTTCTGATGATCAATTGGCTGATGTGTTTACAAAGCCTGTATCTACGGAAAAATTTCAACATTTTAGAGATTTATTAGGCATTGTAAACATTCTGCATTAAGGGTGAGTGTTAAAGTTAATGCAGAATATATTAATATTTTTATGTTATTTATTCCTATTTTTATGTAACTAGTGATTAGTCCATGTTATTTATTGAGTCCTAAATTATAGCATTTAGTGGAGTGTTTTTAAGGAGTGACAGGAGTGATGGTGGTCATGGTTTGAGGTAGTGCTTAGTGGTACTAATATTTAGGAAGACATGAGTAATGGTGGTTATGGGTTTAGTTAGTGTCTTAGTGGCACTAATGTTTAGGAGTCATGTTAATCTTTGTATGCCTATATAAAAACTTATTTCCATTTCAATAATTCAAGTCGAATTTTCTTCACAATATAGTCTTTTATTTTGTGCTTACATCTCTTACTCTAACCAGTATTGAGAGAAGTTCCAATTGTGTTTGCTCAACTTTTGAGTGTTGAGTCTTTGATTTTGTTTGCCAAGTCTCATTTAAATCAACGTGGTCCATCCAAATAATGGATTCAGCCTCACATCTTTGATCATGAAGGGAGTTTGTTACCTAATAAATTGAGAATTTGATGCGATCCAAAATGAATGAAGAGAGTTAAAGTTATGCACTGACTTTTGCAAGTATAACCACACATTCACTACTTAAATTGCAGACACACTCAGGACTGAGGACGAAAATGGGCCATAAATATTATTTCCGCACCATTAAATATTTCACAATCTTAGACCTTAGAAGCAGAAGGATAATGTGGTCCTCATAAAGTAATCAATTGGATTTTGTCACCGGAAACGAAAATGAAATAACTTTGCATGCGCGAATCAGATATGTTTCATGGATCTTTGGATTTTCTAATTAATAAGGGGTATACCAGGTAACTTTGAGGACGATATATCTCTTGTGCATGTGCACATTGTACGTAGCTCCATGCAATCAGCCACTGGCCATAGATGCGGGGTTGGTATAGTCAAAGCCTAATTAAACAAAGTCCAACCCGCAATTAATCTTGTCTTTCGTTTAACTAATGTGTAAAATGTGCTTGTCTTTCTTTTTGTGAGGTAAAAATGCATGTTGTTGCAAGTGGAAACCACTGAGCCATAATGGTGCCTGCGGATCCAGAGCCTCTCTATATGCACAAAGCACAACCGACCCTGACTTCGTATGAAGCCACTACATACAGTTGCTAGATTATTTCACCCTGAATATATAGCCATCAACAATCACAGTATATCCCTTATTGTTACGTAAAATATAATAATGAATGGTACAGGTGATACTACCACCGAGTTATACATGCGAGCTGAGATAAAATGAGATATGATACAATAGCTAGCTTGCGCGATCAATAATTGGTTGTATATAGGCAATTTTTTCATAATGTATCCGCTAGGAAAATGTTATGATAATCCCTTTTCAATAGATCGAAAAGTTCAGCCAAAAATTTTTCAATTGCAAGTCACATAAAGGGCAAAGAAATATACGATCATCACTTTCTTGGAGTACGTTGTAGGCCATATGCGCACCTTACTTTGCATTCACATTATGGCACTGCTTGCAATTGCAACCTACCTTCACTGACTGTATATGTTGGCTTCTAAGTATGCTAGATGCCGACGTTTCTGATAAGAGTTAAACAATCCGAGTCTAGGTTGCTTCGAGGAAAGACGTACGCTATAGACGTAGCCAAAATGAATATTACAACAACAAAACCAACATTTAAGTAGTTGCAGGACCCATATAGTTAATGCTTATTAATTAAATCAATATTCATTAGTTATAGTGGTGTTCCCTGGCCCCCCCTTCTTCTGCTGTCATCTATTAGATGTGAAAGATGTCACAAGCAAATTTTCTAGTGTCAACGTAAATAATTAGCTATGCTTTCGCTATCCAAGTGAGATGCCAAGAGAAAAGGAACAATATCTATCGTTGATATTACTATTGCTGACCATTATTGACTCCTTCTATGGCTAATAATTAAGATTAAAGATTTCAATATCTGGCTATATGTCTACATTCCTACCTCAGCCAAGAGAGACTACGAGAATTGGTCTCTTCCTTGCTGTTTCGATCGATCCATTCATCTAGAAACATTGCACATGGCTTTAGTGCATGAGCGACTAGAATTGTGAGTAATCGCTTCAATTTCTCTCTCTCTCTCTCTCTTTCCTTTTTCGTCCTTCATCTTGATTTTTTTTTAGAGAAAAACGACGAATTAACGGAACCACCATTACTAATATAGTAATTAGCTTGCAATTATATATTTATGTAAAGCGACTTTTAATTTAAATCTATACTATTGCTAATTATATGTATAAATATGAAAGTCAAAAGCAATTTTGTAGTATGTGTAGAACTTTTTTAACTTCTTCAACGATCAATCTTTTCCTGGTTTTGCCTAGCCTTGTCAATGAATCCCACTATAAAGAAGAAACAAACTCCATTTTAGAATTCTCTCATCTAAGTTGCTCTAAGCTTTATTTTTAATATTTCTTTATCAATAACCAATCAGACTACTGAATTTTTTTCACGTAAAACTCATGTTAAAAGAGATTCCATCCACATAACGTGTAATTTCCGGAACAGCGGATCAATGTGCCTTACTAAAGCAACAAACGTACACGAAATGTGTAAACGAATTCAGTTAATTTGTATCCAGATTTTGGTACTGTCTGTTCTGAGCTCGAGAAGCTGAAACACACAAATTTTGTTTTTATTAAATGGTTGGATTGACATGGTGTAGTTCGTGGCTTTGTGCTAATTAATACACACCTTATAGGCTAACAAGCTTTTGCTATGAACGTCCATTCTACACAGCTTTGGCAATCAGAAAATGAGTTTGATGTTTGATAGTAAATACTCTTCCTATTTGAAAAGTGTGTTGTTACTGTTACTGAGCAGAGCGGATAGGACTTGAAGAACCGGGAGTACAATAGTTGTGTGGTCAAGATCCAATTAGGGATTGTCACTTTTCAACGTATTCTAAATTGCACCAATAATTCAATGCAGAGCTCTTCATTATTGAATGAAGTTCACGTTCTGATGTCTCTTAACACTCTATCCATGGTAAAATGTGATGGGCTTCATTAATTAATAGTCATCTGAGTGTTGTTATTTAATTCTCCTCAAACACCTTTTTAAACCTCATTTGAAATAAATTTTAATTTACAGACATTTTTACATAATTCTTAAAATATCCTTATCTAGATATTTAGAATAGGGTTTTAGAATCTCCAACCTTTCTCTCTCTTTGTTGTCTATCTCTGTAAAATATAAATAAGATGAAGCTTTACCTCTTCCTCTTCTCCATCTTCATCAACTTATTTTATAAGCAAGATAAAGTCATACTCCTATTCTTTCTATTCAACATTTAACACTTAAGAAGGATGTTATCTCTTATTTATCATGTTTATTTAGGTGTTTAATTTTTTTTCTTTTACTTTACTCCGTGAACATCAATCGCAATTTTAATTAATCTACAAAAAGAAGAAAAATCATAAAAATGGAGGACTATAAGAGCCTCATTAATCAACTTTTTCCACTCCACTATTCTCCTGTTAACTAATATTATACTTCTTCTTGGATCAGAGAAAGAGCTCACTGTGTAATCAAGGCTTTTTTTTTTAGGTTTTCAAATTTTATAAAATTCGTATTTATAAATTTCAGAGTAATAATGAAACTAAAAACTTTTTTTTAATATTTTGGTTAAGCTGATAAATTTATTTCAAATAAGAAGCATTAGTTAAAAAGATAAAGGTAAAAGCAAGAGTATTAAACACAGTGAATCTTTGGTACTTGTTTATTATTGAGATAAAAATTGGTTTTTTGATCATTTTAATTTGAGATATCATTTTAATTTAAATAGAAAAAAGAATGGGATTTAGAAAAGGATTTGGTGGGGTTTGAACAACAATACTCTAGTCATTTGGGGATACAAATCTTGTTGAAAATTCTAAACCCAACCCAATTTTAGCCCGGCCCTTTCCAAGTTTTGAGGGCTTGTAGGCCTCAATCACAACAAACGTTTGATTTGATTAAGTAGGTAGGATATGCCTTTGTGCTAGTTATTGCCTTATTGGCTATAAAATCATCCTATACAAGATGTTGTCTCCTTATTGGTTATATCATTCTTTTAAAAAGCAACATGGCCATAGCATAGGCCAGACTCGATCCTAACAGTATACTTGCGCCCCACTAACAAGTTATTTGTTTAATATACAAACAACTTATAAATCCCATCTCGAAACTTAAGGGGCGTGAAGTTCCATCCACTTTCTTCGTAGATCTCTGTGAGTTATTAATCTATAGTATTCCACTGCCTAGATTTGTTAAAAACTAAATTGGAATCCTTAACTCTGTTTGTCATGGTTCCAATTTCGGTAAAAATCAAAGCTTCTATCATCGCCAAATGACAACATAGAAACTAGCTGCGTCTACTTCGTGTTTATCTAAATGTATGAAGTATAAACAAAAAAAGTCACACTAAAAAGTTACATTATCTTTTACCTAAAAAAGACCAAGTTATATTAGAAACTATTCATTCCTGCTATTTATTATTACAGTATAACGTTTGTTTATGAAAGACAATAAATAACAATAATAGAAAAGGAGATCCCGCATAACAGAACCTTCAATCAGATGATGGAACTGGCCAACTGGTCTCCGAATAATTAAATATGGCTTTACAAATGTGCCATCCATCACCATCATCTGGATTTTAACCAAACACAAATGAACTTTCTTGTTTTCCGATAAAAATATATAACCGCATCGTGTATGGTTTAATTAATGTTGAGCAGCAGTTAGTTGAAGTACTACCAAAATTAAACTTAATAAAAATCTGTAACTTGAGAAGGAGACTGAGGAAGCAAAAGGCCTTGGGTGTTAATTTTAAATTTTTACCTACTTTTATTGAGTTAATTGTCAAAGGCTAAAGCCAAATAATATGGAAAACATTACATCGGTTAATCAATTAGACTGAACAGAATCCATGAAAGAGTAGGTGGCATGTCTCTTGTCATCTATTTGGACTTTTGAAATGGTAATGGTCATTTTTTAATTGGAAACAAGAGTGTAAAGGATTGCATGTGAGCCGAGCCTAAAGCTAATGAAGTGGACCCATAACTGCTGTCATTAAAATCTTTAAATACCAAAGTTAAAACCCAAAACCCACAAAGGCAAACTGGCAGAAGTTATAAAGAAAAGAAGAAGAAACCGCGTTTGACCTTGTAAAGCCCGTCCACCATGAATGATTCTTTGCAGACTTAAGAGACTCTTCCCCATCTTACAACAAACCAATTCCACAAAACCAAACTTTACCCACATCAAGCACAAAATAACATGACATTACATAACACAAGTTAACTCAATACTTCCAGCTCACCATCTCAACTACCCCACCACCAAGCCACCACTTCCCTCTATCATCTCCGCCTTTCAAGGCCCAACTCCAGAACTCCTAACCCACAACTCAATAACACAACTTCTCTTCATTTCCTGATCTGTTTTGATCAATATTCAACTGGGTTGTCCGCTTTGAGGTAATGGCGGACAGAGTGAAGCAAATCTTGGCGAAGCCGATCCAACTGGCTGACCAAGTGGTCAAAGCTGCAGATGAAGCCACTGCTAATAAACAAGACTGCGCTGAACTCAAATCCAAAACGGAAAAGCTGGTTGCACTGCTTCGACAGGCGGCTCGAGCAAGTTCCGATCTTTACGAGCGTCCCACGCGCCGGATCATTGACGACACCGAACAAGTCCTGGAAAAAGCACTCGCTTTAGTCCTCAAGTGCCGCGCCAATGGCCTGATTAAGCGCGTATTCACCATCATCCCGGCTGCTGCGTTTCGTAAAATGTCTTCCCAATTGGAGAATTCAATCGGTGACGTTTCGTGGCTTCTTCGTGTCTCTGCTTCAGGGGATGATCGTGACGACGAGTACTTAGGCCTCCCACCAATCGCTGCTAATGAGCCAATCCTTTGTCTCATATGGGAACAGATTGCAATTCTCTCTACAGGGTCACTTGACGCCCGATCCGACGCTGCTGCATCCCTTGTATCGCTTGCACGTGACAATGATCGATACGGGAAGTTGATTATCGAAGAAGGTGGTGTTGGCCCGTTATTGAAACTGGTGAAAGAAGGTAAATTGGAAGGTCAAGAAAATGCTGCGAGAGCCATTGGATTGTTAGGACGTGATCCTGAAAGCGTCGAACACATGATCCATGGTGGTGTTTGTTCGGTGTTTGCGAAAATACTCAAAGAAGGTCCTATGAAGGTGCAAGCTGTTGTGGCTTGGGCTGTCTCTGAATTGGCTGCCAATTATCCCAAATGTCAAGATCTCTTTGCACAGAATAACATAATTCGGTTGCTTGTTGGCCATCTCGCGTTCGAGACTGTCCAGGAACACAGTAAGTACGCTATTGCCAGTAACAAGGCCACGTCCATTCACGCTGTTGTTGTCGCGAGTAATAAGAGTAATAATCCGCAAGCCAACAGTAAGGACAGCAAGGTCCATGATGACGATCAAAACAGCTGCAAGATTCCTCATCCAATGGAGCACAAGACTCCAAATCAAATGCATAATGTTGTGACAAACACAATGGCTATGAAGGTTGGGTTGAAGCCGGTCGAAAAACAGAGTAATGTTACAAATCAGAGTAACAATGTCAAAAGCAATGGTCACAACAACAACAATGTGAAGGTAAATAATCACTCGCAGCATCAGCAGAGTCTTTCGCTTTCTGGGGCTAGTACTAAAGCGAGGGAACTGGAAGACCCTGCAACGAAGGCCAACATGAAAGCAATGGCAGCAAGAGCCCTTTGGCACCTCGCCAAGGGGAATTCGCCCATTTGTCGCAGTATAACTGAATCAAGAGCATTGTTATGTTTTGCAGTTCTTTTAGAGAAAGGGCCTGAAGAAGTTCAAAAAAATTCTGCCATGGCATTGATGGAGATCACAGCAGTGGCAGAGCAAGACACTGAGTTGAGAAGATCTGCATTCAAGCCCAATTCACCTGCCTGCAAAGCTGTTATTGATCAGCTATTGATTATCATTGAAAAAGCGGATTCTGACCTCCTCATTCCATGCATTAAAGCGATTGGGAATTTGGCTAGGACTTTTAGAGCAACAGAGACAAGGATGATTGCTCCATTGGTAAAACTTCTTGACGAAAGGGAAGGTGAAGTTTCTAGGGAGGCTTCAATTGCGCTTGCAAAGTTTGCCTGCACTGAAAATTATCTCCACTCTGACCACTGCAAGGCAATTATAAGTACTGGAGGGGCAAAGTACTTGGTTCAGCTAGTGTACTTTGGAGAGCAGATTGTTCAGTTGTCGGCGTTGGTTCTTTTGTGCTACATTGCATTGCATGTACCAGACAGCGAGGACCTTGCACAAGCAGAGGTACTCACCGTGCTAGAATGGGCATCTAAGCAAAGCTGCATGACCCAAGATGAAAAGGTCGAACAATTGTTACTAGACGCCAAAAGTAGGTTAGAGCTTTATCAGTCCAGAGGTTCCAGGGGATTCCATTGATTTAATCAATGTAGATGTAGCTTGTTCTTGACACCAAATTTCTTATTTGTTGTATCTGTTTCATCATTCTACTTGATTGTACATAAAATTATCTGTAATTGTCTAGAAGTATTTTTAGTCATTTACAGAGCAACTGCATCTTTTTGTACTTTTGTTAGTATTATTGATACCACTTGTCGATGTTAAGTTGCGTGGCTTAACTCAATACCAGAAAGCCAATTAATAGTTTGGATCATTTATACACCTTCTTTTCAATTATTTGATATGCGCTGGCTTTCCAGGTTTGAGTCTGTTGTGATGCTCAAACTGCCTGTGATTCGCATTATTGCTTGCTTGGCGACGATCTGGCATATATCAAACAGTAAAAGATAATGTGGGGAAGTGATGTCTGCTGAAGTAACCATCCCAAAAAGTCTTAAAAAACGGAGCACAGATTGGAAGGAGAAGTTATAGTTTGTAAGCTTTTGGTGAGCAGGGATTTTATAATTTGTAGCCGGCAAGGGAATGTGACATCCAGCCCCACTTGGGACATTTTCAAACCAACTGCTATAACAACAATAGATTTGGTTTCGTGATTTCATCGACTGATTTCTCCAGTAAATTACGCCTCATTTACTTACTCCTGCAAGTTGCAAGGCAACTAATGATGACTGCAACATTCTTTCGAGGATTTCTTCCCGGAATGAAAGGCTCTAATGTTACTCCACTACTGTCGGAGTCGTTGGCTTTTGCGCAGTGTACATTGAAGGGTCGAGTGCTGACCAAGTCAATCGGCCCGGTCAATCGTCTCTATCAAGTCAATTGGCCCTTTCAAAGTTTTAATGTACATACAACGTGAACTTGGAATTGTACTACTATACGGAATCAAAGATGTGAACACCGACAAAGGCTATCCCCTGGTCACCGGGGGAGCCTTGAAGGTGAATCTCCTTTAAAAATTGTCCTGGAATTAGAAATATTATTGCAACCATTTCTTCTCCACCCACCTTCACAGATAATACAGAGATGTGATTACCAATCCTTTCCTTGGCATCAAACTTATTGACTGGTCAGCAGTCCAAAGTTCTAAACAAGGAGTTTCTATCTATGAAAGCCCACGAGATAAGAAATTATAAAAATAAAAATAACAATAAAAGAAAGTCATCAAGTGATTTGGACGCAACACGCATGCATTGGCCTAACATTAACATGTCCTGCTTAATTTAACGACTGATTGACTGGATAACAAGAATACAATAATGCAGCCACTTGAGTGCGGTCATCTGTGGTGGGAATAACAATTTTCACATAGGGAAAGGTAGTTTTAGCTAATTTAACGTAACACACAATAGGATAGGATTTTCATATGAGAAAAGGTAGTTTAGCTAATTTAACAACCATGATAGGGGTAAAAAAAACAGAGACCTAACTTCTTAAAAAAATACAACCACGTTGGTAAAAGAAATTAATTTCAGTTAATTGAATATCCCCAAGAAAAATGCATTCATCTGGCAATCCCCTAATAATCATCAATCAGATACTTTATACATTTATATTATCAATCCAACTAGTTTTAGAGAGTAAATAATACAATAATATTATATGTACAATTTATTTATAACTAATTCTATCTAAGATATTATTTCTATGTTATCCGTCGTAACTTTCTTTATTAATTTTTATTTTTTATTTTCTAATAAATTTTTATCAATTTAAATAGTAAAAAATTAGTTATAGATATAACATTATTATAAATAATATATCACATTTTATTGCTCCTAGATGAAGGCATCTCAGTAAATTATACACAGTTCTCCTGACCTAGTGTAAAATCACAAAATGAGGCTTCTCAGAAAATTACACCCTTCCTTGAAATTCGGTTTCTAGCGCCACAATAGAAGACATAAGAAGATGAGCTTTTGCTACGGCACCTGTATCCGTTTTCAAAATTTTTATAAAATCAGTATAAAAATTATAAATATAAAAAAAAGTTATAAATAAGATATTTTTATTTTTTTGTAAAATTAGTATAAAAATTATAAATTATTGTATAAAAGTCGTAAACACTAAAAATGATTCATTTACTATTTTCTTTTTTTACATTTACAATTTTTATATTAGGATTTACAACTTTTACACTAATTTTATAAAAAATTAAAAATCAGTTGTACGATACATCGGTTGTACCATAGACCCAGGTGGATGAGTCTACCAAACTAAGAGCACGTAAAAGCCTAAATTTGAGCAAGTAATAGTGTTTTATTTTTGTGACAAGAAATCTAATACGGGAGGGTCAATCAGACTCAGTTAATACAGCAGCTCGAAAGACGAAAATCCAAAAATTGAACTCAGAACAACCGTTGCTGATTATGCCAAAAAGAAACAGTAGTAGTAAACGTTGTCATTTTCTAGAACAACCAACAGCTAAAATCGATTTTATAATAAAAGACTTTGATATGAGTCAACGGAGATGGATTACGGATATCCAGTGTGAAAGTGTCATAGATCACGTCAACTCGCCATTCACACTTATCACCTAAGCCACATGTTTATAAGATTAGCAAAACTTTGAATCGAGGCTAGTAACGAATAGTCCTATAACTCTGCATGTAAGAGAACAAGCCCGTTTAACTTTATGCAGAAATGCAGAAGTCTTCAAGGTGAGGGTGACTGGGAATTTTTTTTTTTCCCGGTTGGCTAAAATATTTCTAAGCTTGAATATTCCCAAATCTATTATAATTTTTTATTTTCATTCAAAAATAAAATTTATCTATGATAAAATATATATGATTAATTTATACTAATATGATACTTAAGATATGACCTTCTCATGTTAAATTCAATCGACTTTATATAAACTACTTTTATTAAATTTTGGTTGGAGTAAATATGGATAAATTGGATATCCATCAAAATCTTTTTTTTTTACCAAATTTAGGAATAATTTTATTTGTTTGGCAAGATCTTGACTGGATATATATGTTAAAGATTTTTATCAATATTTTTATTAAATATAATAATTTTTATTAATAAAATGTTGGCAAGGCTGTCCGCTTCTTGCCATTACCAAACTAATGATCAAACCTGATGACTTTCTCGTGCTACACTTGCAATAAGGCTAAGCTCTCATGAATGGGGATGGCAAAATCTGAATGCGGGTGCAGGTTTTGTATTTTTATACTCGGATCGGATTATGTGCTTTTCTCCTCGGTCACCGGATTTTCTCTGGAAGTTTTACATGCGGTGCGGGTGTAGGCTTCCCCGGATATGTAATTCCTCTCCCCGCATCCGGATTTTATCCGGAATAAATCCCCAAATTTCTCGGGTTTGTAAATAATTTATCTTGTTGGATTGGGCTGAACAACTTTGTTTTGGACTTTTTTGGGCTGGTTAATTCAATGCAAGGTTTAAGTCCACTCAAGGATCTTTCTTAAAGTTTGTTTTGGGCTCTTTTAACATTATCTTACAAAAGCCTAATATATTTTACAAATGAGAAATATTTCATAAATGACCCCATATTATGGCCTAATATCACACATAACCTCAACTTTTTAGAAATAGGCATAAATAACCCTATCGTTTGCTAATATGTTAACTTGAATAATGTTAAGGGTATATTAGTAAAATCGATAGTTTGATCAAATATTTGAATTAATTCAAAAAAAATAGTAACCCCTGAAACTAAATTAACTTACACCAACACCCCTAAAAAGAGTACGACCAGCCACCACCACAACCCCAAAATCACACCTCCACCCCTCCACCACCACCACCAAACCCACCCACCAAAATTCGGGAAAAAAAAAAATCAACCTACAATTCATTTTACGCACCTGCCAACCATTATCCAAATCCATGGCTCATACTTAATTTTCAAAAATCCTCAAATTCAAAAAGAGAGAGACAGGAAAAGGAGGAGGTAGAGGAAGGGAGGGGGAAGGGGGAGGAGGAGGAGGAGTAGGCGGTGGCTGTTTGTATAATTTAGAGATTAGGAGTAGGGAGAGAGAGAGAAGGCGGACGAAAGGAGAGGAGGAGGGAGGAGAGGTGATGTTGGTTTGAGGAAAAAAAAAGGAAGGCGTGAGATGGTGCAAACGTTTTGGTTTTTTTTTTCCTCAAAATTAACATTGTAATAAATAATGAAGTTTGTATATGATGCAATTAGCTGGTTGGTAAAGTGGTAAAGGCCAGAAGAAAAAGTTGCTTCTAGATGTCTTGGGTTCGAAGTTCGAAGCAGGGGAAGGTAGTTCTAGACTTGGTGTGGTGGCAATGTTGAAGAGGGTGGTAAGGTCTTGGGTTTGAATTGCCCAAATCAATTATTAATTTTAAATTATTGAAAGAAAATTGATTTCAATTTATTTACTTATTTTTTACTAGCAAAATCACAAATCAATAGTGATTTTATTGGTAATTAGATCTTTTTTTCTCAACCGTAATAATTTTTTATAATACTATTATGATAGTGACTCTCAAAATATTATTAATGGCCATCTAATTAGGTTTGGTAGTTATTGAAGTGAAAAGGCATGTATGATCTTCCACTTGATAAAAGGAGAGCGTAAAAGTTATTAATGTGTCAATAATAAGGCTGTTATTTGGAAATATCAAATGATTCATATAATTAAAATGGTATAACTCGTAATAAATCAAACATAATTTATTATAAATATATATAATATAAATATAACAAAATAACTACTATAAAACACAATAACTATAAAACATAATTTCATATCCATATTAATAATATGGCCAGTTTAACATCTCTAGTTATTGTATATTAATTTTATTATTTTCTATTAGTAAATATTTTGACAAAATTCGTTAATATTTGATATGAAGATGTGGAGGTTGATTAATAGTTTTAGGATATGATTTAGCGATATTCAGTTATTTTTGGATATAAAATGCTTCACATCATGTAATAATTAAACAAATTGCACCATTAGAAACTGTTCACAATTTAATTAAATTTGACGTAAAAGAACTTATAGATATACGAATTTATGAAAAGCGAACTACTATATCACTCACAACTGTAGTCATGGTTGAGTCGCAATCTATGAAAGTGATTAAAGCTCATGCAATGATGGAAGAGGTTCAAAAAATTGAAGGAGGCGATCAAAGTAGAGACTGAACGGCTACCTCTTACAGTAGGATACAATCTCATTCTATGGCAAATTTCTCTTGAATTTTATCACTCTATTATTAAGATGCTCAAAATTTTCAAATTATTAGTATTTTCTTCTATACAACAGAGAACAAAAGCTGCTAACTCCTCTCCAGTCCAGTGGATAACTTAGGACCAAAACTCAACCAGTTAATAAAATGAAAACCAAATTACTAAAAGATAAAATAATAAAGTGGAAGAATGAATTTCTCCGCCAAGAGTGATATAATGGATTTGAATTTTTTAAAATTTTTAACACATGGCTAATATAATATTTTATATACATATGATTTTAATTTTTTAAAATGTATTATATTATCTTGTGCGGGTGCGAGGTGGGGAGGGTGTATACTGCACCTGAATTAAATTTGAAAAATTTTACCCGCCCTTGCACTTTAACCCCGCAAATCTGGGAAAAATTGTCCCCATAAAATCCAGGTACCTGTACAGCCCGATTTTTTTTGGTCATTCCTACCCATGAAGGAAGCCCAAGTAACTAGGTGTGGGCAAAAATACTCAACCGAATCAAGTACCAGAGGGAGTTATGATCGGGTTTGTGTTTTAAAACCCAAAATCAGATAATAGGAAATATATTGGCTAATATAAATCTCTTAAAATACACTGTACCTTACCTAATAACAATATAAGTATAACCTTGGCCTTAGTGTTCTAGGAACCAATAACACTGGATCAATACTTTTAACTTCACAGATTGAAACTGTAGGACCTTAAGGACTTCCACCACCAAAATAAGCTCAAAAGCTTACAGTTACGAACAAGATTAATATTCCAGGCCATGAACAAAGCCCTTTAACACAACTGCAAGTATGAAAATACAAACTCGGTAGACACAAACAAAATCATTCAAATGTTCAATAGCTAGATGATCACAATAGGGTCGTAAAACTAATAGACCTTAGAAATTTTCCTTCACTTTTTTGTGTTGTAATACATTGACAGAAACGAACCACAGATCCATGTGGTGATAGCAAATTACTCATCAAAATGTAAACCATAAAAGACTTAAGGATAATAAGAAACTCAATCTATAAAACATTAAGAGACCAGAATCATAATGGCCCCTTGAAATTCAATTTCCCCTTCAACGCAGACAATAAAGATGGCATTGATATCTGATTGTTGATTTTAGAGAAGAGAAGATGATAAAGAAAATGATACAGAGAGAAGAGAAGATGATCGGGAGAAAGTTTCTTAGAAACTTTTTTCTTTGTTTTTATGAACTGTTATTCATTGATTAAATGTACATATTTTGTAGAGTATATATATACAAACTGAGTTAACTAAATTCCAGCTTAGCTGACAAGTAACTAATTCCTGGAGACTATAACAACCTTGTGTACACATCATCCTGAGCTGGCAGTAACAGAATTCCAGATTCCATAACTAACTTCTTCTTAACATGCCCCCTCAAGTGTAGCAGGATCTATTTGATCTGCACACTTGCTAATAGAACAAATATTAAGCTTTGCCTTCAACAAGTGAAACCTGGTGTCAGGCAAAGCTTTTGTCATTATATCAGCTATTTGAAATTCTGTAGGCACATGCTTTACAATCAGTTGCTTTGCCAATACTTTCTCACGAATGAAGTGTATGTCTACCTCAATATGCTTTGTCCTTGCATGGAATACTGGATTTACAGCTAATGATTCAGCACCTTTATTGTCACACCATATGACTGGAACTTCATTCAGCTGAAATCCTAACTATGTGAGAAGACTCTGTAACCAGATTACTTCTGTTGCACCTTGAGACAATGATCTATATTCTGACTCTGTTGATGAACGAGCTACAACCTTCTGTTTTCTTGCAGACCAGTAGATTAAGTTGTCACCAAGATATATACAACATCTTGAGGTGGATCTTCTATCATCAATAGAACTAGCCCAATCTGCATCACAATATCCTATTAGAACTAACTTTTGCATAGGCTTGAAAAATAAACCATGATCAGAAGTTCCTTTAATGTATCTCAGCACCCTCTTGCAAGCCTGCCATTGTAAATTAGTTGGTGCTTGCAGAAACTGACTTAGCTTATTTATAGCATAAGCTATATCAGGTCATGTAATGGCTAAGTATCGTAAGCCTCCAATAATACTTCTATAGAATGCAAGATGATCAAATACTTCACTGTCATCTTTTGACAGTTTCAAGTTTGCCACCATTGGTGTTGTTGCCTTCTTGGCTTCTGTTAGATTGCACTTTTTCAACAAATCAAAGGCATATTTTCTCTGAGTTAGCAGCAACCCACCTTCACTTCTCTGCACTTCAAAGCCTAGGAAATAGTTTACACTTCCTAAGGTTTTTAGTGCAAATTGCTCATTCAATCCTTGAATTATCAGCTTAACTAAGGAAGAATTACTTCCTGTAATCAGAATGTCATCAACATACACAAGTAAAAGTATAATGTGTTTGTCTTTCTTATAAATGAACAAACTTATATCTGCTGTAGACATTATGAACCCCCTTTGAAGCAAAGCTCCCTTGAGCTTGTCAAACCAAGCTCTAGGAGCCTGCTTCAGTCCATATAATGACTTATGTAACTTGCAGACAAAATGAGGATGTTCAGTGTTAACAAAACCTGCTGGCTGATTCATATAAACATCTTCTTGAAGTTCTCCATGTAAGAAAGCATTGTTGACATCAATTTGCTGAATGTCCCAATGAAATGTAACTGCTAGTGAGAAAAATACTCTGATTGTAGATGGTTTGATGACAGGACTGAAAGTCTCAAAATAGTCTATGCCTGGTTCTTGTTGGAATCCTTTAGCAACAAGTCTTGCTTTATATCTCTATAGGCTACCATCTGAATTATATTTAATTCTGAAAACCCATTTGCAATCAACTATATGCATATTAGAGTGAGGAGGTACTAAAGACCAAGTAGAGTTAGCAACTAAAGCATCATATTCAGATTGCATGGCTGCTTTCCAATGAGCACAGGACAAAGCCTGAGAGACTGTATATGGTTCAGAATACAGAAAAGAGTCATTAACAACAGCATGAAATATCTTTGGCTTAAAAACACCAGCTTTTGATCTTGTGATCATAGGATGAACATTCTGATTTGAGGGTTTGAAAATTGAAGAAATAACAGGTATAGAAGCACCTGATAATACTTCTTGTTGCATAGAATTTGAAGAAGCTGTTGAGTTTTTTACACCTTGCTGGGAAGTATCTACACCAGGTACAGAGGAATGTGTTGAAGAATCTGATGAGCTGTCTTTATTATGCAGTGGTGATTTATCCTGCATTATGGGAGAATAATGAGATGTAGGAACATGAGTAGGAGACTTTAGTGTAGCAACAGGAATGCAGGAGGTGTTAGACTTGAGCATGGACTTCAGTGTTGCTGCTGGGAAAATCCAGGAATTATTTTGTGATGAATAACAATCAGCTGAGTTTGTGGAGGTAGTAGTGAAAGATCCCTGCTGAAAAGGGAAAACTTCTTCATGAAATGCAACACTTTTTGAGATATATATTCTTCCAGATGAATGTAAGCATAAATAACCTTTGTGATTATTGCTGTATCCCAAGAAAACATACACTGAAGTATGAAAAGAGAATTTGTTTTGCTGATAAGGTTTGAGGTTTAGAAAACATGCACATCCAAACACTTTTAACAGTTTATAATCTGGCTGAATATTATACAACTTTTGATATGGAGATACATGACTCAATGATGGTGTAGGAAGTCTATTCAATAGAAAACATGCAGTGTGAAATGCATGCCACCAAAAATGTAGTGGAAGAGATGCTTGAGCCAGCACAATTATATGTCTTCTTTCTACATATCCATTCTACTGATGTATATATGGACATGGATGTCTGAAAATTATGCCCAATTTTTGAAGTAATGACTTGAGAGGTCTAAACTCACCTCCCCAATCTGATTGTAAACACTTCAATTTGCAACTAAACTGTCTTTCAACCAAAGATAGAAATGAAGGAAATACACCAGCAACTTCTGATTTGGAATGCATTGGATATATCCAAGTGTACTTACTAAAGTCATCTACAAACAGTAAGTAATACATATAACCATCCACAGACTGAACTGGAGAAGGTCCCCAGACATCTGCATAGACAATTTCTAAAGGCTGTGAAGCTGAATTCAATAAAGATGGATAAGATGTATGACATTGGTTTCCAAATCTACAAGATTCACATAACAGTCTTTTATTAACATGACTAGAGAACAGCTTACAATTAGAAGCAACTTGTGCCATAACAGTTTCATTCGGATGGCCAAGTCTTTGATGCCACCTAATCAAGGATGAACCTGAATTATTAGTACTTATTACACAAGAAAGTAATGATAATGATTGTATTTTTCTTTGATCAGCCTGCTGAGTTGTTGCATTTCTTCTTGTAACAGAATATGTGCCAATTGCAGGGCTATGTTCAGCAGCTGTGATTTTGTAGAGACCCTCTTCAGGTTTTCCAACCAGTATTATTGAGTTTGTGATCTTGTCCTTGACAAGACAAATATCATGATGAAACTCAATGAATACACCATTATCATGAATTAGTTTAGATGCACTCAACATATGTTTAGTAATCATAGGTACATGTAAAACCTTATTAAGTAATAAAGGCTTGCTTTGTGAGAGAGTATTAAGTAAAGCAGAACCAATATGCAGGATGGAAAGGACATTACCATTCCCAACTTGGACTGTTTCTACACCAGTATATGGTTCTTTGATATCAAGTTTGCCCAGATCTGAGGTAATGTGATCTGTGGCTCCAGTGTCTAAGTACCAGGAAGAGTCAGTAGCTATTGTTGGAGAAGCAATAAAGACTTGAGGATTATGCTGCTGAGCAGATTGAGGGGTTGTTCCTTGGAAAGTACTAGTTGACCCTTGAGCATTTCCTTGAAAACTGACATCAAACCTATGATAACACTTTAGTGCAACGTGTCCAATCTTCCCACACAATTGACACACTGGTTTTCCATAACCACTTCCTTTTCCAGCAACGTTATTAAAGCCACCAGGCCTCTGATTTTGATTTCTGCCTCAACCTCTGCCTCTAAAATATGCATTATTAGAAGGTGTTCTACCTAACTGTGTAGTCTGAGAAGAATTAGAGTACTGAGCTCCCGTTTGTGCTACATTAGCAAGATAATTAACATGAATCTGTTGCAAGGAATTATGCTGTGACAGCCTTAACTCATAGCTTTGCAACTGAAATTGAGCTTCTTCAAGTGAAATGTAGCCAACTTTTGATGTTATATTTACAACAATTGCATCAAACTCAGGACCTAATCCATCTAAAATATGTAATAGCAAATCATCCTCTGTAATTTCTGTACCTATGGCAAATAAGGTGTCTGAGATTTCTTTCATTTTAAGAAAATAGTCTGCAATTGACAGGGATCCTTTCTTGGTAGTATGAAATGTGTGCTTTAGATGCATTATTCTAGCTCTCGATTCTGTATGAAAGAGTCTCTCCAAGGTTGTCCAAACACTCATTGAAGTTTGACATCTCACTACATAACCATACATGCTTTCTGTTATGGATGAGAGTAACCAACTTAGAATAAACTGATCTGTTCTTTTCCATGCTAAGTATTCAGGATTAGGTTGAGTTATAAAGTTATCAGTTTCACCAGAATTAAGAATAGTTATAACAGAGGAAGGACAAGGCTTATCTCCGTTTATAAATCCTTCAAGTTCATAAGCTCCTAAAGTAGGCAGCACTTGTGAACACCAAAATCCATAGTTGTTGCGTGTGAGCTTGATTGATAGTAAAGGAAGCACTGAAGGTAATGAGATCTGAGAGATCTGATATGATGAGGAGTTTGTAGTTCCTTGACAGCGAAAATTGGAAGCATTTCCATCAACAAAGCTTGAAAATCCAGGAGGATGATTCTGATTGTTTCCCAGGAAACTTGTGTTTCCAGGAAAATTTGTGTTTCCAGGAAAACTATTATGATGATCAGTCATGATTCATGACCATGAGCTCTGATACCATGTTGAATTTAGAGAAGAGAATAAAAGAAAATGATACAGAGAGAAGAGAAGATGATAAAGAAAATGATACAGAGAGAAGAGAAGATGATCGGGAGAAAGTTTCTTAGAAACTTTTTTCTTTGTTTTTATGAACTGTTATTCATTGATTAAATGTACATATTTTGTAGAGTATATATATACAAACTGAGTTAACTAAATTCCAGCTTAGCTGACAAGTAACTAATTCCTGGAGACTATAACAACCTTGTGTACACATCATCCTGAGCTGGCAGTAACAGAATTCCGGATTCCATAACTAACTTCTTCTTAACAATATCTGATAAACCTCCTTGAAAAGGGCATCTCCAAATCGATGACATATCAGTGAAGGGTTTAGTTACAAACTAGATAAAGTATATATCTAAGTTGTTTTCAGAAAGTCCCCTCGTCTCCTGATCCTACCTTTGCTTGTAATAGTGAAAAATTCATTTATTGAGCCTCTATAGTGCCTGTAGTGCTCTTCACTATTTTGCAATCCCTGCTAAGAGCTGCTAGAGCAGGGGACTTATATTCTACAATTAAATCATTCCTCCATCTTTGTCTGCTTTTCACAACTCAAAAACCTTCACAAAGCAGGACTTATTGCATATATACCATATTTCAATTTTCATAACTTGAAATCAAATAGGCCAATCACAAAATCAACATCTTCGTTTTTGGGGAACACTCTCTTTGAACTCTCCATTTGCTTTTTCGAGAAAGAAATATAGGTGTTTTGTAAGGCAACTTGGCCGGAGAAAGTCCACAAGGAAGAAGTGCCTCAAGCACTACTAGGAGCTTCTAACACATTTATCCACAAAGAAGCTTTTGTCGACCTCAGTGATCCTCTCATGATAATAAAAATATATGTCAATTGACCAACAAAGAATGAATGGAAACATTGCTTTCTACTTTTCCGAAAGGATTTTCCATTATTAAATATAGGTTGTAGTTTGTAACATTAGGTACCTGTGTGTTTGTTACTATATTTCGAAGCTATGATCTTAAGTATCTCCTTTTTCAGACTCCATCTCAAAAGAAATTCGGGGTTCAATAGAATCGTGGAGCAAATGTAGGACTAGTTGTGCGGCCAATCACAGTTGTGCTATTTTATTATTATACTAAATTTAATTGTTATGGTTATCTTTAAGTTGTGTTATTTTATTATTATACTAAATTTAGACACAATGGCGTTGTTGGTACGTGAGAAAGTTTTTCTCTCAACTAGTTCGCCGGAGTTACTGTTCACTCCGACCGATTTGCGAATCAGTCTTTGAGATTTACATATGTTGTAGATCAGGATATTTTGAGCAAACTTTCCTTCTTGACCCTCTTCAGATTCTGGCCAGAAGACGTTCAAATTTGCCAAAAACAGTGATCGGATATTCTATTCATCCACCGCCGACGAGCGAGTGAACCTTCACCTCCACCACCATCGTGTTGATCTCGGCCCGTTCTACAATTTTTCCTTCTTCACCGCCTCCTGAATCAGCCGGCAACACTTCCGTCTAAGACTTCAAAATTTTAGAATTTACTATTCACCCACCGTCGATCGTCAAAAATCAGCGAGTGACATCTCACCTCCATCACCATCTAGTAGATCGGGTAGTGATCTACAACTTTTTCTTTCATCACCATTGCCTGATTCAGCCAGTATCACCCCCGTCCACGGCTTCAAAGTTTCGGAATTACTATTTATCCGCCGCCCTTCGTCGAAAACCGGCGAGTGTGTTCCCACCTCCACCACCACCTTGTAGATCGGACATCG
Source organism: Boswellia sacra (assembly GCA_013180625.2). Lineage (NCBI taxonomy): Eukaryota > Viridiplantae > Streptophyta > Magnoliopsida > Sapindales > Burseraceae > Boswellia > Boswellia sacra. Next base: position 1,466,096 of record SNVD02001661.1, on the reverse strand, counting down.
TTGATCAACTTTTTCTTCTGTACCATCGTCAGATTCTAATCGCATCACCCACAAATCGCATTTTTTCCTTTCGGGTGATACTATTCACCGACGTAATCACAGTTCATCCGACCATCACTGTTTATAGACTCAATCAGATTGTTGCTCTGGTTATTCCGTGCAACTTGGCTTCTTGGCCGCCCTCCTGATTCCTTGCGGATTGCAAATTAGAAGAGGAGACGACGAGTTCGCAAGCCCGCCTCATTTTGGTGCCCGGTTTGCTTTTGTTTATCCTTGTCTTTTTTATGAGATATTTATTGCACTTGATTTGTGAATGATGGATCCACCCAAATCAACTGCTGGCTCTTGGATCGACAAAATCAAGATCACTGATTCGAGTACTCGATACAAACTGTTCCCGGTTACCTCCAAAAAATCAGGTACAGTCCTTGAGATTCCGGATGAGATCGTCGACGAGAATGTGGTCGAATGGCGTAGATGTCTTGTTGGCTTTTTTTCAGAATATGTGATGCCCTTCCATGCTGCATGTTCAATGGCAATGCGTGCATGGAAATCTAGTGGTCTTGAGGACGTCCGTTTCATGAATAAGGGATTTCTCATCTTCTGTTTTCGAACTGAGGAGGAGGTTCATGATATCATTGCTCACGGTCCTTGGATGTTCAGAGGTAAATCAATTATCTTACAACCATGGAACCCGTATTTGGATTTTAATATGAATCAATTAAGAAGGGTTCCTGTTTGGATCCGTTTATATGGCCTGCCTTTTCCTTTGTGGACAACTAAAGGCCTTAGCATTGTCTCCAGCATGGTTGGACAACCTATTTCTTGTGACAAGACGACTTCTGATCTTTCCAGATTGGAGTATGCGAGGGTATATGTTCTTCTTGATGCAAAGTGCCCTCCAATCCAGAACTTTGAGTTCAAGTGCAAACTCTCTCCTCAGCCCATCCAAATTGAAGTTGAATATGAGTGGATTCCAAAACGTTGCTCCAAATGTCACAGGTTTGGTCACCATTGTCCAAAGCCAACAAAGACTTTAGTTTAGGATAAGAATGAGGCCAGCACCTTTGATAACACCTCTTCTGATGGTGCCCCCTTGAATTCGGGTAAGGTTGCGATTGATATCGTTGAGAGTTCGAAAGCTGTTGCTATTCTAGCAGATTCTTCAGTGCATGTTGTGCCTCCTAAGGCTGCTACAATTTTGAGCACAGAGTCAGTCTCAGATTCTGACTCTCTATCTCCTTTTGCTACCGACCAAGGTAAGCTTTTGGATACTATCCATTGTTCAATCAATCACGAGGCATCTGTTTCGCAAGGCGGATAAACACAGGACAACCTCTTAAGACTTCGCCCTCCCGTTTTGAGCCTTTGAATAGGCTGAGTAATGAGGATCAATCTGATAGGGTTGATCATACTCATACGGATACCCCAGCTACCCCAGTAAAGAAGGGTAAGAAGAAGAAAAACAAGAACGGCTGAAGCTCTTGTATTTTTTTTATTTAGACCGTTTGTGGTCATTTATCATTTATGTTGTTAAGGCCGTTTGTGGCATTTTTACTTTGTCTTAGGTCGCTTGTGGCCTTTATTTTTGATCTTTTGTTGGATTGTATGTTTGGACTTTACGTCCTTCTTGTAATTCTTGGGGTATGCCCCTCGGATTTTTGTATATTATAATTTTTTTGGATTTATATTACTAAGTAACTTTTCTAAAAAAAAAATTATACTAAATTTAGTTGTGCGGCCAATCACATATGGCCTTAAAGATGCCAAAATTCTCCAATAGGTAGATAAAAAATTCATACTGGTTGTGGCTGGTGGAACACTTGGTTTAATTGATCAGGTTTGTTTAATAATGTCTCCGTTCCATTTTCTATTCTCTCGTATTGGCATGCAACTTCTGCTTTTCCATTTCCAAGATAAATGTACCTAAATTATATATATATGTTATACCAATAAAAATTTGTACAATATGATCTGGATTTTGCTTTTAACTGAAACACATAGTAGCTTCCAATTGGAACAGGGGCACTAATCCTGATAGCAGTGTCTAATTCAAATGTCTGTATTGTCTTGTGTTGAAAACATTGACATTACAGCCATGATTGAAGAAAATGCTCATATGCAAGATGCATTTACATGCTCCTATGGACATACATATTAACATATGCTTTTATTCCCTTTACACCACTGTGGAAAATAACACACTGGAACACACGGAAGGAGCCATCAGAATTTGGCAGTAATGTTAGTGAGTTTGATGATGGTCTTCTTTACAGGTTGCTGATGAAAGAATTTGACTGGAAGAACTTGGTCAAAATATATTTATTTCAAATTTATAAAACTGCCCGTTTAAAAGGTTACTTGAATATTTGGGTATTATCTGGGAAAGGGAAGACACTTACTTATCTGGATTCAGAAGAAGATCTGTTGTGTTTGTCTTTGACATTAAGGCCATATAAGGTTTGCTGTGGGACTTCTAACATTTATTTTATGGGATCTGATCCTGTTGTGAATTTTGGACTTTTGCGGAAAAGTTTAATTTGATAAAATTATGATGAAACCACTAGCAAGAAAACAAAAAAGAAAATAAAGAAGATAGGAACACTAGATTTATAGTGATTTGGCCAATCAAGCCTACGTCCACTTTGGAGCTTTCAGCAGCAGCTTTATTTCAATCAATAATAAAAGGAGAAATATAAGAATATCAGTAGCAATAACAAGGATTTAATCTTTCAACTTCCTATATATATACACTAAGATAACTACCAATCTTCGATATATGCTTCTAAGGAAAGAATAACACAGTTTTCCTATGCATATATCCCAAGATTACCATCAATCAATGATATTTACTCCCAAGGAAAGACTAACAGAGAAGAACTTCTACGAGTACTAGATCTATACTCACGGTTTATAATCCCAAACCGTAGTTTTCAATATCACGATCCTGCTCACGATTAATGACTCGAATCGTAGCTTCCTGGATCACCTAAACGTTGACATCTTTCTCGTCTCCTAAGGCTCCTGAAATGTTTATTACCGTCTTCTCTCCACTTGATCGATTTCTTAATATCCTGATTGATTTCTCGATATCTCTATACTCATACATACAGGGCTTTATATAGAGTCAAGAGTTTCTTTTCTAGTCTAATCATGATTCTTAGACGAGAAATACAATCAAAACTCTTTCTATTTCAGTTTCTTTGTTTAACTATGAGTAATCTAGAGTATCCTAATTAAAACAAATTATAACCAAACTTAACTTTCTAGTTTGATACAAATTCTAATTTGTTTTAATTCTAATCTAGAGATAAATCCTATATTTCCTAATATTCTAACAAGACAAAAACACACATAACAGATAACTGGTTCTTCCCGAGTTTATGTATCCAATGCTCAAGAGGTGAAAGATTGGGGTTGGATCTGCAGTATCCACACTCCAAGTTCAAGTTCAAGTGCAATGCTCATTGGGCTTAAGTGAAGAAGGCCGAGCCCAGCCCAAAAAAATAATTTACAAAACAAGAGAAGGGAGAGACAGAATTGGGAAAATAGAGAAAGGGGGAAGCCATTTCACTATTCACCGTCGCCTTTGACCGACAATTTTTGTTGATTTTTGGCGAGTCTCCGGCCCCACGATATGTCGTTTTGAAGCTTGTAACGTCCTCTTTCTCACCATGTGTGCCTTGTCCTTGGGTTCTTCACCATTTTTACGGATCGAAGCGTGGAAGCCGACGGCTTCTTATGCGTTTTTCGGCCAAAGTCTGGTGAGTTACCGATAAATCTATACATTAGATTAAAGCTTGTTCCATGCTCTTTCTAACCATACCAATTTTGTGACATGTTTATATATGAATTTTACAAATCGGAGAGAAATGAAATTCGATCACTATTCACTCGTCGGCGATGACTTGCGGTGACACTTCCGGTGATGTTTTCCGGTCATCCAACAATTCCTAGAATGTTACTCACCCAAAAATGAGCTTAAATACAATAAGTGGATTATGTTTTGAGAATTTCATATTATAATAAAATGTATTAAATTTATGGTTTTTCATATAATTTAAGTTATTAGTTTAATTAATTGAGTTATATGAAATGTTTTTAGAACGGATAATGATGATTTAAGTATTTTAGAAATAAGTGTGTGTAAAGTATTAAATTTTGGATAAAAGAGATGGTTATGGGTGGTGCTAGTAGATTAGTTTTGAATATATAGTAAGCGTTGTTTTGAGAAGTTTGAGTACAAGAGAAAAATGAATTTAAAGTGAAAGTTGTAGAATGAATGTATGTTATATGTAGTTGGAAAGTAGAAAGTGTTTTTTTTTTTTTTATGATTGGAAAAGAGACATTTAAAATTATATGAATTTGTATAGTAAATTGAAGTATTTAACTATTTTCTTTAAATAAATATACATGTTGAAGAAATGGTGTTTTTTATTTACAAAATGATGATTGATTTTATATTCAAAATAATAGCAAATTAAAAAAAAAAGTTTTGGAAATTAGAATTTAATTTTGCAGGGGTGACAATGCCGAATTCTAAAACTGTTTAGTAGCAGGGATTGAACTGTAAATTCAGAAAACTGTTCCAGAATTTGGAGGGACCTGGATGCAGAATTCTGGAATTTTATGATATTCAAATAATTTTCAGTTAAATCATGATTTTAATATTCTGGAAATCTTTGAAATTCTAAATAGGAGTTTTGGGGAATTAATTAAGCTTTTAAGTATAATATGTGAAAGACTGTTATAAAAGAATGTTAAATGGGAAGTGTTAGATTTTAGGGCATGAGATTTTGAGACAAAAATAAGAATAAAATAAAATAAAACTATAGTCTATAGTAAGTTGAAAAGTATTTTATTTATTGGTGATAATGATTTACAGATGTAATATTTAAGAAAAATTGGGGAAATCCTAAAGAGACTTGGAAGATTTATGTTCTAGCTTAACCAAGAAAAATATTTAGTAAAGCATTCAGTATTTAATGAATATTTTTACAAGAATGTTTTAGCAAAGTTAGAGGTATTCAGGTTAGTTCCTACAAATTCTTGAATGTAAATTAACATTATTTATTATGTTGTCTTCAATAAATCGAATATTTCAGAGTTAGTTTTAAAATAGTTCTAGACATTACTTTTAGTTTCATAAGTTGTTCTAAACAAAGATATAGTACTATTAAAGAAAGATTCATATTTTATATATGAATTGTTTTCTATATTATTAAAGATTCATATTTTACCATTTTATAGAAAATGTAAAAGTAGCATAATTACGATCATTTTTTATAGTAATTTGATTTTGAGGATTTCTTAAAGTATTTGCAATTTCTCTTTTAAATATTTATCATAGATTTTTAAGGATTCAGATATTATCAGTTTCAGCTTACATAAGTTTTACAAATTTTGATAAATCTACTTGAGAAGCAATGGTTTAACATATGAAGCAAATTTTGAAAAGAAATCAGATTTAGTAAAAATAATAAAATTTAGTTATATTATACTAAGCTAGTACCCAGCTCACTTAGACAGTGAGACAGCAGATTTCAGATAGAAAGTTATACAGATAGAGGCATTTGGGGCCCGTTCAGACACACATAGAGGCTTTGGGCCATATGATCTCGGCGCTTTAGCCCTTTGGGGACAGCTCTACGCATGCGTATGACTAGATAGGAGGCCTGTGTGATGTCAGATCTCGCCAGGTACAAATAGTTCTGCTTGCATGATGTAGATGTAACATCCCACATCACTTGGGAATATGATGTGATATGTGCTTAAATACCTTGTGAGCTCCTTAAACTGTTGGAGGCCTTTTGGATTGCAAAACCCGAAAAGTAAAACCGTGACGGACTTTGTGTCCAAAGCGGAATATCCAACAGTGGGTCGAGGTATTGGGCTTTGCGCACGCATGGGAGCCACCTCTTGAGACTGTGTGGGGGCCACCACTTGAGGGTTTATGGGGATCGCAAAGTGCCACATATAGTGCAAAGTGCTACATGCGGGCCGGGATGTTACAAATTAAGCCTAAGGGGGGGTGAATGTAACATCCCACATCGCTTGGGAATATGATGTGATATGTGCTTAAATACCTTGTGAGCTCCTTAAGTTGTTGGAGGCCTTTTAGGTTGCAAAGCCCGAAAAGTAAAACTGTGACAGACTGTGAGTCCAAAGCAGACAATATCCAATAGTGGGCCAAGGTATTGGGCTTTGCGCATTCATGGGAACCACCTCTTGAGACTGTGTGGAGGCCACCACTTGAGGGTTTATGGGAACCGCAAAGTGCCACACATAGTACACAGTGCAACATACGGGCCGAGATATTACAAATGGTATCAGAGCCTAGCCCAACCGGAAGTGTAGGATGTCACCATGAGTATATAAGCCCAATCAAGCGAGGACTCTTGATTCCTAAGGGGGGGTGAATGTAACATCCCACATCGCTTGGGAATATGATATGATATGTGCTTAAATACCTTGTGAGCTCTTTAAGCTGTTGGAGGCCTTTTGGGTTGCAAAGTCCGAATAGTAAAACCGTGACGGACTGTATGTCCAAAGCGGACAATATCTAATAGTGGGTCGAGGTGTTGGACTTTGCGTATGCATGGGGGCCACCTCTTGAGACTGTGTGGAAGCCATCACTTGAGGGTTTATGAGGACCGCAAAGTACCACACATAGTGCAAAGTGCCACATGCGGGCCAGGATGTTACAAATTAAGGCGGGGTGGGGGGGGGGGGGGGGGGGGTAACATCCCACATCGCTTGGGAATATGATGTAATATGTGCTTAAATACCTTGTAAGCTCCTTAAGCTATTGGAGGCCTTTTGGGTTACAAAGCCTGAAAAGTAAAACCGTTACGGACTGCGTTTTCAAAGCGGACAATATCCAACAGTGAGCCGAGGTATTGGGCTTTGCGCATGCATGAGGGCCACCTCTTGAGATTATATGGGAGCCACCACTTGAGGGTTTATGGGGACCGCAAAGTGTCACACATAGTACAAAGTGCCACATGCGGGTCGGAATGTTACAGTAGATCTCACCAGGTATGAGAAAATTCAGATAGTTCTGCCTGTGCGATGTTAGATCTCGTCAGACAGGATCAGACAGCTTTAGGGGTACTTGTTTAATATAATGAAAAGAGTTTTAAATATATTTATATGAGTTAGTTTGAGAAATAAGCTTTATTCACAAAAGTTTCTTTTGAAAGAAGATTTTTTTTAAGGAAATTATGTTTGTATAGTAAATAACTGAAGCGATGATTTTAGCATATCATTATGAGCTTTCTTTTATAAGATTGAGAAAATATGCATTCTTTTTACTGTTTTAAAGAGTATAGAATCAAGCAATTGTATTTAAAGATTTTTAATCAAAAGTTATTTGTTTTGAAAATTCTATGAGAGATTTGATGATATTTTAATAAGTATGATAGATTTTTCTTAAGTACAAATATAAGATGAGATTTTCTAGTCAGAAGCGTATTATATGATTTTATTATGAGATAGTCATAGTCATACAATTTATGATTTGTTCAGAAAATAAAGTCAATAAGTGATTGAGTATATGATAAGAGGAATGTTATTTAAAAGTTTTATATTATTTTAATTCTTTGGGCGTCTGCTTATACCTTTTTTTTATAAAAAAGAAAGAGACATAGTGATACATTTTGCACTGTATACGAGATTAAATAAGGGTTCAAAGTAAAGGTACGTAAGTGATTTGCTTATATAATTTAAGAATATTAAGTTATTTTGGTAAGTAAGTAAAGACTTATACAAAGTATTTTCTTTACAAAGGATCAATAAACTTTTACATTTATTTTATAAGAATGAAATGTAAAAGGAAGTTGGGAAGAAATAGTTGTTTATACGTTATTTTAAAAAGAAAAGTTTATTGGTTTCCTTTTAAAAGCGATTAAAAGTTGTATTTTATTTTAAGAAAATGAGATTTTAGAACATAAAACTTTATTCAAGAAATGAGTTGTATGAAAGAAAGAAAGCAATATTTTATGTAATAAAATATGTCCACTCACTAAGCATTTAGCTCACTCTTTTCCTATTCTTTTTCCCAGCTAGGTCCTACAGGTTTGGTGCTAAGCTGTCTCTGATGCTAAGGAAAGCCACACGATGTATAATAATTTTTTATGCATCAAAAGCATTTCATTTTTATGTATCTCGTTTAAATTTTTAAATATTAAGTATGTTGAGTATGAATCATTTATTTTTTAGTATGTTGTAGTTGATGAGGACGAAAGTCCCAAAAGAAGTTGGGATGATAAATCTTTTTAAAGGTATAAAAATATGTGGTTTTGCAGGGGGTTCTGTTCAAATTATTGGGGAAACTCTACCGGTTTTCATTAAAAATTTTTTGAGTATTTTTTTTGTATTTTACATAAAAGACCTGAATTAGAAATAATTTTTTTATGAATAGTTTTATCAGAGTGGTAGAGCAAAAAGTGTAGGGAGATAGTTAATTAAAAGATCGTTTTCTTAGTGAACAGTTTTGGATACGATTTATCCATGTAGCTAGGAGTGGGTCGTGTTATCGAGTTCCTTCAACAAGTAAAGTTCTCTTCTCTGTTTAACACGCTTCCATACTTGCCTTGTGCGAGAAAGAGCACAAGACTGGTGACAGTCCCATTGTGTGACCTGATAAATATAAAAATCTAAAATTTTGTTATTGGTGGAAATGCGCCGTGATATAGACATTAGTTGCAAGAATATCTCGACCATGCATTTGCTAAGTATTCGACACTAAGCGTTTAAATTTCTTGTCCTATTTCTCGTATATTCAAAAATTATTTTAATTAATAGTTACATCAGTAACCTTTACCTTTGGTTCTCTAATTTGGACCCCTTCTGCAGGAAAAACAATTTCCTTCTTGATCAGCCAACTTCTGTCACACTTCTTACGGTAAAATAGTCAGTTTCTATTTCAATTCATTTGTCGTCCACGAGTTAAAAGATTGCTTTGGAGATATTTTATTTTCTTGTTAGCTTTCTGAAGTTGAATCTAGGAATTGATTCTGATTTAACTGCTAGATCAATTGTCTATCACGCTGCAGCTGCACAGCAGGCTGCTTGACTTGTGTTGTTCATTTCATTGTTGTGCATGCAGGTACCTTTCATTTTTTGTGTCAATTTATCTAAAGAATACCTTTTAGATTTTCTCAGCGGGTAGTCTGTGGACTTCTCTTGTTTGTTTCATTTCTCTTACTATTGTCATAATTTTGCTTCATATTTAATGCCATTTTAACTCTAGTTTGCATTGCATTCTTAGCTTGCTGATACAGATGGATTTTCAACAATTCCTTCTGCTGTTCCTCGAGTCATCAATTCCAAAGCGTGGAGAGATACTTGTGCTATATATACAAAGACCATGCCCATGCTCATGTTGGATAACCAGGTTAACATGTTCACATGCTTACCTCACAATGCATTTTCTTAAACTATATTCTGTTGAAAAAAAGTTTAATATTAATGTTGAAACGAAGAAGAATTTACCTTAAACAAAAGCATTTCTTCTCCGTGGTCACCTACAACTAAAGAGAGGCTAAAAAGTGATGAGGAACGGGGTTCCTCAAGTTAAAAGAAAGGGAGGGAGATGTAGACAGAGGAAAGGGGAGAAATAATAGAAGAAATTTGGGGAAGAAGTAGAGTGAAAATTGAGGGAGAAATAATTTTTTTACTAAAAGATCAAAAAACAATAATAACCAAGTCTGAAAAATAACATAACTAAAGGTTCCTATTTATAGGACCTTAAAGTCTAGTTCTACTAGGAAATAAAATCCTATTAGGAAATAGAATCATAATCCTAGTTTAACTAGAAAATACCAAAATTAAATCCTAAATAAAATAGTAAACTATTAATTTAAGAAAATGACTCAAATTAGGATTACTCCCAATTTAGGAAGTCAAAATCTCTAATAATAGTCAAAATCTCTAATTTATTAAAATCCCTAAAATCAAAATTAAAATCCCTAATTTATAATCTAATACGTCCTACATCAATTCTCTCCCTCTTGAAAAACTTGACTCCTGACGAGTTGCCTAGAAAAACTCCATCAAAGCGCCGGAGGTGGATGTGCCAAACGAACAAGGAAACGGCCATGTATATCACGAACATGGCATAAATTCTTCAAGAGCTGGGATAAGACAATAGGCCCTGCAAGCATGAGACAAGAAAGCATTGGAGGCTTGAAATGGCCTCGGTAAGCACACAATTCTTCCTCTTTAACCATTGAACTAAAAGTTAATTCCATAGGCACACGAGATAACAAAGCATGCAATTCAAGTCTAGGGATGGGCATAGGTTGAAGAAGCAAAGTTGAAGAGCTATGGTTGCTTGACATTTGGGTAGTGGGCTTGGCAGGCTTTAAAGTGATGGTTGTACCATTGTGAGAAAAAGCATAGGTGTTATCTCTCCCACGATTTGTAACATTCATGTCATAAAGCCAAGGTCTTCCAAGAAGAATATGAGCTACATCCATAGGAACAACATCACAATATATGTTGGCATGATAAGATCCAAATATTAGAGGAACTAAGCATCTTTCACTGACATCCAAAGAAGTTTTATCAATCCAAGCTACTTTAAAAGGATGTGGGTGGGGTTCGGTTGTAAGTTGTAGCCTAGAAATTGCGGATTTAGAAACCACATTCATAGCACTTCCACTATCAATCACTATCTTACAAACCCTTCCCTTACAAGGAATGAAAGTATGGAAAATGTTATTACGTCTCCAATCTTCTTTTTTTTTGGCATGGTTAAAATATTTCTCACAACATTAATTTGAGGTATATCATCATCTAACCCCAAATCTTCATCAGTAGCTTCTAAAGATTCAAGAACCTCTCCTATGGGTGGGTCATGTATTTCTTCTAGCACTAAAGTGCGATGAGGACAACGAGAAGCAATATGACCTTTCACATGACAATGATGACACACAATTTGAGAATTACTAGGATAAGAACTAGAATTGGCAAATGGCCTTTCCCTATTTGTGTTTGTTTGGGTAGTCTTGGGTTGAAAAAAAGTGTTTGAGTTCTCAAAGGATCTTGATGAAAGTGATTGCATGGGAGTTTGCTTCGGGTTAGGATATTGAAGAAAATGTTCTACTTCAATGGCTTTGTAGTAGGCTTCATCTAAAGTCGTTGGGGAATGCAAATTAACTAGTCATTGAATATCAAAGCGGAGCCCATGGATAAACCTAGACCTAGTGATATCATCCTCTTCAGAAATCCCACTCCTAACTATAAGATTATTGAACTTATGTAGGTAATTAGTGACACTCAAAGATCCTTGTTTAAGATTAAACATTTGTGAAAGCAATTGGGTTTTGTAAGTAGGGGTACATACTTTCGGTGTAACCTAGACTTCATGTCATCCTAAGTAAGAACTTTCCCTTCACGCTCTACCTCTCGCTCTACAATTTGCCAATGTTGTTTTGCAAGCCCGACCAACTTAAGTTTAGCAAGACGAATTTGTAACTCATCCAATATGTTAAACCATCCAAAATATTCCTCTATAGCAGCTACCCAATCTAAGAATGCATTAGGATCCATCCTACCATCAAATTCAGGGATATCTTGTTTAACATGTTTAGTGACATTGTCATACTCATCTTTTAATGCTTTATCACTATGCTTAACATGTTTACGACTACCCTCCTCGCTACTTTCGGCTTTTTCAAGATCAACTTCTAGCTTAGAGATATTATTTTCACCTATAAGAGTTTCCTCTTTTTTTGGAGTTGTACCCAAAATCCCTTTATCCTTTTGATCCTTATGCTTAGGAGATGGCTCCAAGTTAGGGCTTTGTATGGTGAGAAAAGAAGCTTGTAAGGATTTTACAATTGCTAATATTTCTCCAATCCTGTTATCCATGGCATCCCTTGTCTTATTTTCTAAGGCTTGTATCATTAGCTGGACTGTTTCTAATATTTTAAGTTGTTGGACTGAAGCTTCAGATGTGTCAGGATCTTCAGTTTGATTTTTCTTGCTTCTAGTCATCATAATAGGATAAGATTCGGCTAAATTGATGCAAAATTACTCAAATACCCACAAAATCAACAAGTAGAACAAAAGTCAAAGGGGCAGAAAGGTCAAACCGAATTATGTGCCGTTGATAAACAGTAACTCCGATGAACAGTATCCGTGATGAACAGTGATGCATGTGAACAGTACGCTAATGAACAGTATTTTCGGTGAACAAAATTAAAGGATAAATAGTATTAGAGGGGATCAAAACCACGCTCTGATACCAATTGATGAGGAACGAGGTCCTTCAAGTTAAAAGAAAGGGAGGGAGATGTAGACAGAGGAAATGGGAGAAATAATAGAAGAAATTTGGGGAAGAAGTAGAGTGAAAATTGAGGGAGAAATAATCTTTTTACTAAAAGATCAAAAAACAATAACAACTAAGTCTGAAAAATAACATAACTAAAGGTTCCTATTTATAGGACCTTAAAGTCTAGTTCTACTAGGAAATAAAATCCTATTAGGAAATAGAATCATAATCCTAGTTTAACTAGAAAATACCAAAATTAAATCCTAAATAAAATAGTAAACTATTAATTTAGGAAAATGATTCAAATTAGGATTACTCCCAATTTAGGAAGTCAAAATGCGTAATTTATTAAAATCTCTAAAATCAAAATTAAAATATCTAATTTATAATCTAATACGTCCTACATAAAAAAGGAGTTACACATTCATGCAATAAAGGTCTCAAAATCATGCTGAAAGAAGGTCATACTCAACATATATCAGCAGCTCGAGAAAACCAAAACTTGTGAACTCAGAGCAATTGTTTGAACTTCCCAATGATTATGTGAATAAGAGAGGACTTAAAGTATGTGATTTTCCACGACCAGTAGTTAAAAATGAGCTTATAATAAACGACTTCATCTAAATCAACATATAGGGATGGATATGCAGTGTGAAAGTCTCATAGATCACGCCAGCTAGCCCGTCGGCATCTCTCGCCTAAGCCGTAGTTTTTTCGGACTATCAAAAATTTGAATAAATTCTTAGCCTCAACACACAAGCAAAAAAACTCTCATCTCATCCCATCGCATGTCAAAGTCAAATCGACAAAAGAGTGAGTCAACCAAGACTTCCCTGGCTAGTTTACATCCTGATAGAGTGGTCTTCAAATGCAGATGCTACATGCCTTGACGGGGGTTCGGCTTCAGGGCATTTTATACCTGTTTAAAGCCTGCTCATCCTAACCCGCCAAAATCAGAAATATTAGTAGGGGCTGTAATACTTAACGACATAAAATAAAGAAACCAGTCTGGCCCAGGATGTAACGTCCATGTTAGGGCAGGTCCATAATAAAACCCCAAAGTTTGAGTACATAAAACTTGTAACACGAGAACTAGAAATATTTTGGGCTGTTCTGGGAAGCATCTGAAAAACAGGATAAAGTGACGCTAACAAAAAGTAACGGTAATAAATAGATAAGACTAGTGCTAAAATTGGTATGATATAATTAATTTAATAATATTTATTATTTTAATTTTTTTATATTAATATTTTTATTCTCACTTAATGTTACGTCAATTTTAAAGTTTAAAGGTAGAGTGTAACTTTATTAAACAAATAAATAATTTTATAAAGATAGGATTTTGTGTATAAATAATTTTGGAAAAACAAGATTGTGTAGTGTTAAGGTCAGGAGTTTACCTGTCGTTATGCATATGCCCATTAACATAACTTTCTCAACTGCGAACCAAACCAAATATATGTATATCAAAGAAAATAGTGGCTTAGACCATAACAGAGGTTGAGAGTCATTCATTTACTCATAAACTTATCCTTACATAAGCCTCTGCGTTGGCCGTCCAATCTCCTCCACCCAATTCAATTTCAATATCCATTACTATTACTAATCAAAACAGAACACACCTCAGCCTTTTCTTTTCTCATCCCACCAACAACTCAACTCACTCCTTTCCATTCTTCTCTCTTCGGCCTTTCTTCTTTAGCATTCTACTACCATGGCTACTGCAGTAAGTGCTGCAGTCTCTCTTCCATCCTCCAAGTCCTCTTCACTTTCATCCAGAACATCTATCATCTCTTCTGAAAGGGTCACCTTCAAGAAGGTAAAAACTTATACATACTACTCTGGCAATATGATTTCTTTTTGGCATTCTCATTTTTTAATTTTGAGTTTATGACCTGGGTTGTGTTTTATTTTTCAGGTTCCTTTCTACTACAGAGATGTTTCTGCTGGAGGGAGAGTGGTTTCTGTCAAAGCTCAGGTCACCACAGAGGCTCCCGCTAAGGTTGTCAAGGAGTCCAAGAAACAGGATGAAGGTGTTGTCGTTAACAAGTTCAAGCCTAAGAACCCTTACATTGGCAGATGCCTTCTAAACACTAAGATCACTGGTGATGATGCTCCTGGAGAAACCTGGCACATGGTCTTCAGCACTGAAGGTATCAAAATTCAGAAATCAAAAGACAAATTCTCTTTATTTATATGTGATAGTCGATTTTTAAAAAAAATTACTCATTGTGAGATGATTGCTTCACTGGATGTATCAGGAGAGGTCCCCTATAGAGAAGGACAATCCATTGGGGTGATTGCAGATGGTGTCGACAAGAACGGGAAGCCTCACAAGCTGAGATTATACTCTATCGCTAGCAGTGCCCTTGGTGACTTTGGAGACTCCAAAACTGTGAGTTTCTTATCAGAACTACTCTCATTTTCATTAACTTGTGAAGTTTCCGATTGCTTTGGGCTATAGCCTCACAGTTTGTGTCAAGTTTATGTGATATATAGTTACTGTTTGCATATTTAAACAAACAACATAATCGCAAATCCAGCCGCTTGATTATGGTATTCCGTAATTGGGAGTACTCTGCTTCTCAGTTAAAATATTGATTTGATCTGATTGTCCTCATTCAGGTTTCTCTATGTGTGAAACGGCTTGTCTACACTAATGAGAATGGAGAGATTGTTAAGGGAGTCTGCTCAAATTTCTTGTGTAAGATTTTTTTTTTTCTTTCATGAATTATTTAAGCTTATACCTATAAAATTAACGCATGAGGAATCAACATATAATTATGTTTTAAACATATCTAGCAAGAAACAATTTTTCATAAAGATGCTTCAGTTAATCTGTCTTTGTAGCTCTAAATGTGTTGTATTTCAGGCGACTTGAAGCCTGGGGCTGAAGTACAGATTACAGGACCTGTTGGGAAAGAAATGCTTATGCCAAAGGACCCCAATGCTACCGTCATTATGGTATTACCTTGCTCCTTCAAAGACTATTTTTTGGTCATAATATTACTGCATTTTATTTACTAAAATATATTTTATTACAGCTTGCAACGGGAACTGGAATTGCTCCTTTCCGTTCGTTCTTGTGGAAGATGTTCTTTGAGAAGCACGAGGACTACAAGGTAGAATGAATTTACTTGACCTGTTTACAATTCCCTCATAAAGCCTTCTGATTGCAAAGTGAACACTAACATGGGCTTTAGATAGTGCTTTAAGAACCATAAAAAATGTTGCCTGTAAATCATAGGTCCCAATAATTAAAAAACTTCCATGTCTCCGCACTTGCTTAAATCCTGTTATAAATTTCACATCCAGAACAATGGAATACCTATACCATTGAAATGTTGTCTTTCAGTTTGCAATATTACCACCTTATGAATGACTCAACTTTTCATATGCTCTGCAGTTCAATGGCTTGGCATGGCTTTTCTTGGGTGTCCCTACTAGTAGCTCGCTGCTTTATAAGGAGGTGAGCCACTTAAAAGTTTCCTCACATATCAGATGCTTGACTTAGCACTTGGAGTTGAATGCTGTTGCTGTTTATACTTATATCGTTCTATGAATGGAACAGGAGTTTGAGAAGATGAAAGAGAAGGCACCTGATAACTTTAGGCTTGACTTTGCTGTAAGTAGAGAGCAAACAAATGAGAAAGGGGAGAAAATGTATATTCAAACCCGTATGGCTCAATATGCAGAAGAGCTATGGGAATTACTCAAGAAAGACAATACCTATGTTTACATGTGTGGGTTGAAGGGGATGGAGAAGGGAATTGATGACATAATGGTATCATTGGCTGCCAAGGATGGTAAGAAATACATCATATTACATAAAAGTGCTAGAGGATTTCAGTTAATTTTCTGTCTAATGGTGTATTTGCTGTATTTTTCAGGCATTGATTGGATAGAATACAAGAGGCAACTGAAGAAAGCTGAGCAATGGAATGTCGAAGTCTACTAAATGTTTATTTTCCTGTACAAATATCTCCCACTTTTCCCTTTTTTTCGCAACCATCTTATAATGGTTTCCTCTTCATTGTGTAGATAGGTAATGTCTATTTATTTTCCGTATTTTTTTGCCCTTTTTTGATGAAGCAGTTTATTATCATTATCTTTACAAAATTTTAATCTTGAGGGGATTATCTACCATCCAATATATTGGAGTAGAATTCAAAATCCTCTTTATGAGTTTTCTCTTCATTTTTTCTCTCTTACCAATCATATTCTTCTGCAATTGACTAATTGAGTTATATTTAAATTTATCTGACCCTTATTATTTTAGAGATGATATCATTTCTCTATCCAATATAGCCTATTGATTCCAAAATTTGGACTCACTGTAGAGCAAATAATGGAAGGAAAAAATCAGCCTGAAGCCACAAAAAATAAGAGAGCATAAGCGTCAGAGAGGTCGTATGGAGAGTGAGTGCACCAAGTTTGTCAGTTTAAAAAACATAAGCACTCTGGAGAATATATTTTATGCATCTGATCTCCAGGTATTTTAACGCTATTTGTAGTCCTCTATGATTGGTAATAAAAAAAAATAAATTAAATGGGAGAACTCTGTCACTCCTTCGCTTCTGTTTTACGATGACACACCTCTTCTCTTCCATGAATTACAAGTACATTTTCATCATATTTTCTCCTTTATCCTATCAAAACATAAATCTTTTGCCTAAAAGTAAAAAAAAAAAAAATCTTTTTCCAGGTTTTGTTTGCAAGCCATTGGAATTAAGTTTTGAGTTTGGTTTCTAATAATAATATTAATTATTTTCAGGAACTACCACAATCTTTCTTTCCCGTCCTCATACAAAGAGTCAGTCCCAACATAATAGATATTGACATATTCACATAAGATAAACAACAAAGAGACATTAAGAGTGGTTATGTATGTACTCAATTTGAAAAACCATACAAATTCTATGAATTCAAATCCAAACTACCGATTTTATGGCAAAATCTGTTAGTAATTCAAGAGAAATGACATGTCCTGAATATTTGGTGGTTGTGTTGGAACTCCACTCAAGCTTCTCGTAAATGGATATCCACCCATCATATTTCTTCCTTGACGCTCCTTCGTGA
This sequence comes from Boswellia sacra, assembly GCA_013180625.2. Classification (NCBI taxonomy): domain Eukaryota; kingdom Viridiplantae; phylum Streptophyta; class Magnoliopsida; order Sapindales; family Burseraceae; genus Boswellia; species Boswellia sacra. Next base: position 1,448,737 of record SNVD02001661.1, on the reverse strand, counting down.
GCTTTGCCGAAATTGTTGTAGTAATATCATCAATACAATAAAAAAGTTGCTTCATACCAGTAGAACTTGGTATACTATGTCAATATTATTAAACTGACACATATTACTAATTTAAAATATTTATCCTCTATTTGAAACATAATTGGATCCTCTTATACACCATAATATTATTGAACGAACACAACCAGTATTTCAAAGCCTTTAGATTCATCCAACCAATTGCGCACCACACCCATGACACCCACAACTACACCTAAGTCTCCCACCATTTTCCTCCTTTACGTGAGATCTTATTTTTGTCTTTGTCTTTGCACCATCTGGAACCTTTAATGAGATTGTGCATTTTAAAATCTGGCACAGAGCTGTATTGAGCAACAAGTCTGAACTTGCTTCGATAAGTAACTTTCAAAGAATTTTTGAATTGAACGAACAATTGCAGGAGAGAGCAAACGAACTCTAGGGAAGATTATTTGAATAACTGATCCATGGATAATGGTTGAGTTACTGTCAGGGATGACGGAACAATACAAGTTTACAGCTATACTGTCAAAGTGGATAAGGCAACTCGTGCTTAACACCAATAATAGTTGCTTGATGATTGCTTCTGCCACTATCCTTTAATTAAATTGAGGCTCTATCCTTTCATTAACTAAGGAGGAACCTTTACACCCCAACAATGAACTGAACTGAGAAGCAAATAGGTCTGCAACAAATGCATATACACACAAATATTAACAATATTAATATATCAGATGATGGCAGACATAAGTTGTTTAGATGCCAAGCAGAAAAAATCTACTACTCATAATTCTGATATTGCAAACAATATGAAAATGGATGAGAGAATCTATATGTTATCAAATTACCTTTTAAATATGAAATTAACTTCTTCAATGACTATAGTAGGATAAAAATTAGGCCATTTAATCAAATAAAAGTAAAAGATATCATCATAGCCTCAATGACATTCTGTAAGGAGAAAAAGAAAAGGAAAAAGAAAAAAATGGAAACTCATGTAATTGCTCTTACCACAAGGCTTTCCATATTAAAGTCATCATCGAACAAGCATTAGTGCACAACTTTTACACATTTTACTAACTAGATAACTAATCGCTCTAGAAAGTATATAATCTCATGAAAGAACTCTAACCTATATATAGTGTTGAAAGGATAACGATATGATTTAAGAATAGAAATACAAAAAAAAAAGCACAATATTATCGTCTAATCAGAAAACAAAAAACAAACTAAAGAGAGAAGTTGAACCATTTGAACTACATAGCATATACTATATTAGGTAACTCATTAGATACTAATACTTTTTATGAAAAAACAAGAATTGATACGAGGTTCTCCATTGTGCTAGATTTGACATTTATAATTTTTTTATATTAATTTTTTGTGGTTCTTAAAGCCCCTTCTAAAGAACACTTAAAAAGCCTGTATATAAGCACCATATATCACCTTGCAATCAACAGTCTTTTGAAAAAATTGTTAACAGCTAAAGTATAAATTCTATCTACCTTTTAGTTTTCACGCATTTCCTCCACAAAATTGATCATAAGGGAGTAATCCAACTAATTTCAGTCGCAAGACAGAATTTTGGGTAAAAATAATGTAGTGAAATTATTAAGAAAAAGAAAAAAGAAAGAGCAAAAGAGTAATATCATGATTATACTACAGCACTAGGTCCTCTGGTATAAGCACTTTTTTCCCAGCAGGTCCTTTTACTTTAACCCAACTTTCAAGTTGCCTGAAATACAACACATTTAGAGTTAAGAGGCTACATAACCTGATTCATCTTTTATGGTAAATTGTTTCTAGTTTGGATATATTTAACCATAATGAGAGGTCGATACATTACGTTTTAAGGTATGGGCTTAAGTAATCATGAAAGCTTAAACATCGTACAATAAATTTGAGCAAATTCCTTTAACAACCTATATATCCATTCTCATCGGTGTATAAAAGTCATGATTTAACACAGAGAAATCTGCATGAAGGCAATCATATCAAACCAATAATTTAACTGAGAACATAGTAGAAGAAAAGTATTCCCACTGCAATACCATAGTTTAGCAGCTGCTTTTGATATTTGTTTAAATATGCAATCTCAAGTAAAGTATAACTCATATAAACTTGACACAAGCTTAAAGCTTATCATGACCCTAAATAATTTGGCAGCTAATGCCATAAAAAATTATATAAGTCAATGAAAATAAAAACAATTTTGGATAAGAAACTCACAATCTTGGAGTCTCCAAAGTCACCAAGGACACTGCTAGAAATACAGTACAATGTCAGCTTGTGTGGCTTCCTACTCTTGTAGATACCATTTGGAATCATCGCAATGGATGGTCTATCTCTATAGAGAACCTGCTGCTACACCCATTGAAATAATCATCTCACAATAGATAAATTTTATATAAACCAATCGAAAAAAGTTCAAATTTTCACCTTTAAAAGATCATTTATTTTTTGATAGGCAAATAGTTGTGTGGATATGAATTTAAGAATTTATCGTAACCGTGGTTTTTTGAGTTCTCCATACATTTAGTGTTTTAGACCATGTGCCAGATTTGACCAAGAGTATCATCACTAGTGATCTTTGTGATCAGAAGGCATCTGTCAATGTAAGAGTTCTTAGGTTTGAACTTGTTACTAACAACATCTCCCTCCATTTTGTAAGACTCTTTAAAAACATTAGCGGAAGCCTCAGTTGTGACCTGGGCTTTGACAAAAACCACTCACCATCCTGCAAAAACATCTCTGTGGTCGAAAAACAAAGGCACAATCTACCTCATAAATAAAAATTCAAAAAAAAAACCTAAAAAAAAAAATCATGAAAAGAGGTAAAGAAAAGAAATCATACCCATACTAGAACAATTTGCCAATCAGATCAGTTCATTGATGGAGCGTGAAGGTACATAGAGCTCAATCCTTCAATATTGAAAGTTGCACAAGCACTAAATAGGTCACTATTACTGTGGTGACTCCAATAGCTGTAGCACCTTAACTGCCTTTATCCTCTTTGACACTTCGACTATCAACTTCTATAATTCCTCCAATCACTCACAGTAATTTAACTATTATCTATAAAAAATTACCTTCAAATATTCTTCTTCAAAGGCCATTTATGGGTCAGTTCATTCAGTAATGTTACAGGTATGATAGGATCCATTTACGTTCCAATGAAAGGACAAATGTCTTGGAATTGCGGGTCAGTTTACTAGTATTAGCAACAATATACCAAGTTCTAGGGATCCAGGATGCAATTATTTTATGGTATTGTTGACAATACTAAAACAATTCATGCAAAGCTAATTGAGGAGAATCAAGAAAGAACACTGAAGGTTGGATATCTATATTTGAGAAACTTATGTGTAATTACAAGACAACCGCAAACTATTCAAAGTCATGACAAATCCCCTGAATTTGTATGGTTTTCGAAATTGTAGTCTCCACCGGATCTGTTTTTCCATTTCATTATTCGTATCCCACCTGACAAACATTTAAGGAATTAGAGTCCATATACTTATTTTAATAGTGTCAGCATATATATATATATATATATATATATATATATATATATATATATATATATTGAAAGCGGGCGAAACTTTTAACCACTAACTTCTCAAAAGCTTCGGTGAAGTATTCAAGTTGCCAAGCTACCATATGCATCATGGATAAAATCAATGATCATTTTTCTGTTGTGTATGAGAAATGAGATTCAAAAGCTATCCCCATGGCCCATATAAGTATGAACTTACCAATCCATCCATGACAAAACAATTCTCTCCTAGAGCACCATCACTCCACCATCTTAATTCACAGGCAAAAGAGATTAACCAATCAACTTGGAAGCATAGAAAATTAAACACTGAAAATTAAGGCACATATATAGATTTGTTTAGTTAATAGAATAGTTGATGTGTTATGCACAAGCGGAAGCGATAACCAACAGAAAATCTAAAATGCACAATCACAAACTATGCTAGATTACTGAATATAATAACAACTCAAGAGGCAACCAATCAACCACAATGCAGAAATAGAAAACACACCAGGATTTAACGAGGTTCGGTATTAGTACCTACGTCCTCGGACGCCGCTGAAGAAACTTTCTACTATCTTCAAAGAGAATTACAAACTTTTGGGTCACAATACAAATACCACAACTATTGGGCCAAACTACAATTACCCAAATAGTTCGGTCAAACTGTAATTACCCAAACAATTGGACAATACCACAAATACCCAAAATAAAGGGAGAAAAAATAAATATTACAAACTTTAAGGTCCTTAATGAAAGACCCTTAAACTATAAGGTCTTATTAGTAAGACCTTACAAATATAGGGGGTGGAATGATATTTCAAATGGGATACTTATTCATTTCCCAAAAGGCTTCTTTTATAAGCCTACAAAAGTCCCAAGCTTTGCTATTTAAGCAATGTGGGATCTTTCATTTTGTACATATGAGCCACAAAGTTCAACAAATCTCCACCTTGGCGAATATGCCAACCCACCACAAAACTCTTCTTTTTCCCATATTCTCTATCACAACTGCAACGCCTCCAAATGTGCCCAATGGCGCGGTCAAACACGTACAATGTTGATCAAGTCCAAACAATGACTGAACTTGATCGCTGTCACAACCTTAGTCAATATATCTGCGGGATTTTCGGCAGTCTCAATCTTCTAAAGTAAGATTCTTCCTTCATCAATGATCTCCCGCACAAAATGATATCAAACATCAATATGCTTCGTACGAACATGGAACACTGGATTCTTCGCTAAGTGGATAGCACTCTGACTGTCAGAATAAATAGTAATCTTCTTCTGCCCAATTCCTAATTCATTCAGCAATCCCTATAACCAAATAGCTTCCTTCACAGCCTCTGTCATAGCCATATACTCTGCCTCTGTAGTAGACAAAGCCACTGTAGACTGTAAAGTAGACTTCCAACTCACTGGTGCTCTTGCAAGAGTAAACACATAACTGGTTGTCGATCGACGTTTATCCAAATCACCAGCATAATCTGAATCAACATAACCAATAGCATACTGACCACATATATCATCCCTCTCAAAGACTAAGCCAACATCCACGGTTTTCAACAAATACCGTAGAATCCATTTCACTGCTTGCCAATGTCCTTTACCAGGATCATGCATGTATCTGCTCACAACTCCAACTGCATGTGAAATGTCGGGTCTTGTACACACCATAGCATACATCAGGCTACCAACTGCATTAGCATATGGAACTCGAGACATATACTCTCGTTCCTCATCTGTACTAGGAGATAAAGATGCACTGTCACGCCCTAACATATCTTATTTAGAGATTTTAGGGTGTGATTGAATAAGAATTTAATACAAATTACGTCATCCATATCTCATAAATTTTTTTTTTATATATATACATCACAAGAATTCATTACAACTTATGACTATTTGTTCAAAATTAATTTTACATACACTGGTGATAAAATCACTACATCAGTTAATTGTCACCAAGCAAAATCTCTCATTACATACTAGGAGAATCAAGACAGTCCCCAAAATTATATGCATACTGACTCCAGACTCCTAAGAAAGCTCTGGGACATCTCTAGGATGAGCATCCTTCTGTGTACCTGTGGAGGCAGGGGGTGAGCCTAAAGCCCAGTAGGAAAGTTCTAACATTATACGAAATTATTCACATTCCACAAACATTCAATCACAGGAGTAGGCATCCAATACTAATATATCAAACTGTTATGTTCGTTCACACATGAAATTTCTATTCGTGTTCCCCTTAGGTCCGTATACAGAACGGTCCACCCAAGGTCCAACACATCATATCGAAACATTCGTGTTCCCCTTAGGTCCGTATACAGAACGGTCCACCCAAGGTCCAACACCTCATATCATTATATCCGTGTTCCCCTTAGGTCCGTATACAAAACGGTCCATCCAAGGTCCAACACATCACATCATCATATCCGTGTTCCCCTTAGGTCTGTATACAGAACGGTCCACCCAAGGTCCAACACATCACATCATCCTTTTATCAGCATTCTCCTTGGATCCGTATACAAAACGGCCCATCCAAGGTCCAATGCATACATTAATAGTCTTACAATATCATTACTATGATAAATCTGTTTACTGTTCATTCGAGAACACTGTTAACCCGATACTGTTCACTCGAACACTTGAATACTGTTTACTCGAACACTCGAATACTGTTCACTCGACACTGTTCACTCGAACACTCGACACTTTTCACTCGAATACTCGAACACTCGACATTGTTCACTCGAACACTCGAACACTGTTCACTCGAACACCCGAACACTGTTCACTCGAACACCCGACACTGTTCACTCGAACGCTCGAATACTGTTCACTCGACACTGTTCACTCGAACACTCGACACTTTTCACTCGAACACTCGAATACTGTTTACTCGATACTGTTTACTGTTGAGCGAAACACCAGAACCGAATTCCAGAATTGGTTCAAAACGTCCCATTTCCAGAATTCAACTCCCAACTTCAAAAATTCATCAAAAATCCGTTTTAACTCCAAATTCAACGAAATCAACGGCTAATTAAAGCTTAATACGTCTATTTTCCAAATCAAATGAGAAATCATACAATTCTCAGTCCAGAAAAATGCATCAACTCAATCAACACAAGACAGTCACATAAACTGCACTTCTCACAAAATCATCTCTACTCCACTTCAACAACACTCCAATTCACACATAATTCTTCATGCAATCACAACAAACAACTTGCAATAAGCACTTCACTCATAATTCATCATCCAAGCAACCAAGAATTCAAGTCAAAATATGTCACATACATAATAACAATATCAATTCAATAACAAAACACATAACATGAAGTAAGTATAGTGTTGGAATCTCCTACTTGTATTCCAAGCTAAGCTTCTTGAAATTTTTCTTCTCTCTTCCTTCTTCTCCTTTCACTTCTTCTTTTTCTCTTCTTTTCCTTCCTGGAACCGTGACCTCTTTCTCCTCTTCTCTTCTTTTTCTTTTTTTTTTCCCCTCATTCTAGAAAACCCCATCTCTTATATACATGAGGCCTTGGCTCAATGGGCCTATGTCCAACCATTTCAAATTCAAACCCAATTCCCCTTTACCAATTTCCAACACAAGCCCACTTCTATTATCCAACCCAATTCTCATAAAATTACTCAAATACCCTTAGTCATATTTTCTAAAATTTATAATATATATAAATGCATATATATATAATTTACATTTGAGACTCTACAACCTACCCTCCTAAAAAAAATTTCGTCCTCGAAATTTGAAAACATGAATCAGAAATTACCTCTTGCATTCAAAAGTTCAGGGTACTTTCTTTGAATCTCTGACTCTAACTCCCACGTGGCCTCTTCAACATCATGATGCTTCCACAAGACCTTGAGTAATGGGATGGACTTGCCACGCAAGACTTGCACTCTCGAGTCCAGGATTTGAATAGGAACCTCTTCATACGAAACATCTTGTTGGATATCCAACTCACTCCAGTCAAGTACATGTGTTGGGTGAGGTTCATACTTTCTTAGCATGGATACATGGAATGTGTTATGAATTCCCGATAACCGTGGCGGCAATGCTAGCTCATAAGCTACTTCGCCAACCTGCCTTAAGACTTCAAATGGACCAATATAACGTGGAGCAAGTTTACCTTTCTGCCCAAAACGCATCAAGCCTTTACATGGAGACACCTTTAAAAGCACATGGTCCCCCACTTTGAATTCTAATGGTCGTCTCATCTTGTTTGCATAGCTTTTCTGTCTACTTTGGGCTGTAAGCAAACGTTGACGTATCAATTTCACATTTTCAGTTGTCTCTCGTACAAGCTCAGGCCCTAGTAAAGTAGCTTCCCCTACTTCCATCCAACACAAAGGAGACCTACACGGTCTACCATAGAGCGCCTCATAAGGTGCCATTCCAATACTTGACTGGTAGCTATTGTTGTATGCAAATTCCACGAGTGGTAAATGATCCTCCCAATTACCTTGGAAATCCATCACACAAGCTCTCATCATATCTTCTAAAATTTAAATAGTACATTCTGATTAACCATCAGTTTGAGGATGGAAGGCTGTACTAAATAACAACTGAGTGCCCATAGCTCTTTGGAGGCTTTGCCAAAATTAAGCTGTAAACCGGGGATCTCTGTCTGACACCACTGAAACTGGAACTCCATGCAATCTTACAATTTCTTTAATGTACAGCCGACTCAAAACATCTACTGAATCGGTTGTACGTATAGGAAGAAAGTGTGATACTTTGGTTAATCTATCTACAATCACCCAGATTGCATCCTTCCTTTTTAAAGAACGTGGTAATCCAGTAACAAAATCCATGGTGATGTGATCCCATTTCCACTCTGCTACAGGCAATGGTTGGAGTAGTCCTGCAGGTCTTTGATGCTCAGCCTTCACTTGTAGACAAGTAAGGCATCTAGCCACATATTCAGCAATATCCTTCTTCATTCCTTTCCACCAAAACTGTCGACGTAAATCACGATACATCTTTGTACCACCAGGATGAATAGCAAATTTGGAATGATGAAATTCCTTAAGAATATCATCTTTACCCTCTTTACTCGATGGAACAAAGATCCTGCCCTTGAATCGTAGACTCCCATCTGCACCAATGGTCTAATCCACACTCCCATCACCGTGTAATACGTGCTCATACAAGGCTTTGGTCTCTGAATCTTGATGTTGCCATTCAATCACTCTATTCACAAGAGACGGTTGGGCAACAAGTGTAAAAAGGCAAATTTGATCTCCGCGATCCTCAACCAAGATATCATAATCATAAACAGATCGCAACATGCTCCACTCCCCTATCATTGCACTAACCATGGCCCTCGACTTCCTACTTAATGCATCAGCCACCACATTTGCCTTACCTGGATGATAGTGGATAGAGAAATCATAGTCTTCCCAATACTCCATCCATCTTCGTTGTCTCATATTCAAATCTTTTTGAGTGAAAATGTATTTCAAACTTTTATGATCACAAAAGACTTCGAACCTCTCACCATACAGATAATGTCACCAAATCTTCAAAGCATACGCTACTGCAGCAAGTTCTAGGTCATGAGTGGGATAATTCTGCTCATGAGGTTTCAACTGACGAGATGCATACGCTACAACTCGACCATGTTGCATTAACACACACCCTAACCCATCCAAGGAAGCATCGGTGAAAACTACATAATCAACTCCACGTTGTGGTATCACATGGATAGGTGCTGAAGTTAATCTTTTCTTCAATTCTTGGAATGCTTGCTCACATGCATCATTCCATTCGAATCTGACTCCTTTCCTTGTTAACCTGGTCATTGGAGTAGCCAATTAGGAAAAGTTCTCAACAAAGCGCCTATAGTATCCTGCTAAACCCAAGAAACTGCGGACTTCAAACACATTCTTTGGTCGTTCCCATTTCATAACTGCTTCTACTTTTGATGGATCCACTGAGATTCCTTGTCTTGACACCACATGGCCTAAAAATTTTACTTTTGATAGCCAAAATTCACATTTACTCAACTTGGCATAAAGATGATGCTCTCTCAGTGTTTGAAGTGCCACGCGTAAATGTTGCTCATGTTCAACCTTAGATGAAGAATAAATGAGGATATCATCCACGAACACAATCACAAATTGATCTAAGTGAGGTCTAAAAACACGATTCATCAAATCCATAAAGGCAGCAGGAGCATTAGTTAGTTCAAATGGCATGACCAAGAACTCATAATGTCCATATCGGGTACGAAAAGCAGTTTTGGGTATATCTCCTTCCTTTATTCTCAATTGATGATAACCCGAATGAAGATCTATCTTGGAAAAACAACAAGATCCTCTCAATTGGTCGAACAAATCATCAATCCTAGGTTAAGGATATTTGTTTTTCACTGTAACCCGATTCAACTGCCTGTAATCAATGCATAAACGCAATGAACCATCTTTCTTCTTCACGAACAAAGCTGGTGCACCCCAAGGAGAAGTACTGGGCCGAATAAATCCTCTCTCTAACAATTCTTCTATCTGCAACTTTAGCTCCTTCAACTCTGCTGGAGCCATTCGGTAAGGAGCAACTGATATAGGTGCCACGCCCGGATACACTTCAATAGCAAACTCCACTTCTCTAGTTGGAGGTAACCCGGGCAATTCTTCAGGAAAAACATCAGGAAATTCATTCACCACCCGAGGAAGTTCAGAAACCCCTTTTTTAGTCTCTTCTACTAATATACTTGCCATCATGTTTCTCATCCCTTTCTTGTTTTGCGACCCAAGCAAAGGATAATGCAATAATGCATATTTATCCCCATAAAAACTAAAAATGATGCCATCCGGCATGTGGATGATCACTTTCTTCTTGTGACAATCCAATAGAACTCGATAAGCAGACAACCAATCCATTCCTAGTATCACATCATACTCCGTGAAATCCATAAGTATCAAATCAAATGATAACCTGTGCCCATTGATTTCTAACATACAGGAGCGACATATCCTCCCAACCTCTAAAGTACTAACCATAGGTGACTCCACTTGTAATACAGAATCCAACAACTCAGACTCTAATCCTAATGCAAATGCAAAATAGGTGGATATAAAAGAATGAGTAGCTCCAAAATCAAATAAAACACGAGCCCATGCATTAAAAACCAGTAATGTACCTCCCACAACTCTGTGGTCTGCAGGCTCTGTCGGTTGAGTCAAAGCAAAAACTCGTCCCTGAGTCATCTGTCCCTGCTGTCTAGTGCTTTGAACTGATCTTGGAGGTCTAACGGATTGAGAAGAAGCTGCCTGAGACCTCTGAGATGTCTGATGGGAATGAGTATCACGTCCTTGAAACGGAGGTCTAGTCTATGACCCTGACCCTTGTCGAGAAGTCGGTGGGATCTGACTAGTGGCACTCTGAGGACCTCTCATCCCTGCCGGACAATCCCGTTGTATATGATCGTATTGTCCGCATCTATAACATCTGGGACACTGATATCGCAAGTGACCTGGTTTCCTACACCCATAACAAACTCGTTGACTCTGTGATGACCCACTTGCTATGGAGCCTTGAGATTGCAGCTGCTGAGACTGAGAATTAAAGGAAGTCCTACTGGACTGAGTTTTCTGTCTCTTAGCTGAATGATCCTGCTGTCTCGCTCCTCTAAGAGGTATGCCAATACCCCCCACCCTGTGACTCTGGGATATCTCCTGTTCTGCCACTAAGGCGGTCTATACCACATTAGAATATGTCGTCAATCTACACACTGCCACTGAGGGTCTGATGTCATCTCTCAGTCCCTTTAAAAATTTCGGGCTTTGCTAGCCTCATCTGCCACCAACCCAGGTACAAAACGGGATAAAGCAGTAAATCGTGCCTCATACTGTTGCACCGTCATATTCCCCTGGGTCAAGTATATAAACTCATTTTCCTTTTGGTCTCGAAAAACCGTAGGAAAATATTTATCCAGAAAAGCAGTAGAGAAGTCCTTCCATGTAAGAATGTTCCCTCCTCGAATACGCTCAACAGACGTCCACCACTGTAATGCCTCTTCTGACAACAGATGAGTTGCCACCCTAACCCGTAGATCTTCTTCAACTTGTAAAAGATTGAAGAGGCGCTCAACTCGTATAAGCCAATCTTCTGCAACATTCGGGTCGGGCTCCCCATTAAAAGTAGGTGGATTGTGGCGTTGGACTTCTCTAAGTGCACCCTTCATTCTATTGTCAACATCCGTCTCTAACACTGGTTGAGGCGGCGGTGGTGGGTTAGCACGAAAAGTCTCCCTAACCGTGTTTGCCACCGTTTCGGCCAATGTATTAACCACATCTCTCATGGCCCTATAAAATTCTGACCTCTCACCACCCTCAGGTGAGTTAGAGCTTGAAGCACTTCGCGTAGGAGAACTCATTATCTAATTTTTGTCAGTGGCAAAAACATAAGTGACAAAATTTACAACATTTAGAACATAAACACCACAAACAGTTATTCAAGGCACATGCAAGAGCACAAACATGACTCTACCCCTCCCAGACCATCTACCTCCTTTCCATAGGTCCACAGTAAAGCCTAGGCTCTGATACCACCCTGTCACGCCCTAACATTTCTTATTTAGAGATTTTAGGGTGTGATTGAATAAGAATTTAATACAAATTACGTCATCCATATCTCATAAATTTTTTTTTATATATACATCACAAGAATTCATTACAACTTATGACTATTTATTCAAAATTAATTTTACTTACACTGGTGACAAAATAACTACATCAGTTAATTGTCACCAAGCAAAATCTCTCATTACATACTAGGAGAATCAGGACAGTCCCCAAAATTATATGCACACTGACTCCAGACTCCTAAGAAAGCTGTGGGACATCTCTAGGATGAGCGTCCTTCTGTGTACCTGTGGAGGCAGGGGGTGAGCCTAAAGCCCAGTAGGAAAGTTCTAACATTATACAAAATTATTCACATTCCACAAACATTCAATCACAGGAGTAGGCATCCAATACTAATATATCAAACTGTTATGTTCGTTCACACATGAAATTTCTATTCGTGTTCCCCTTAGGTCCGTATACAGAACGGTCCACCCAAGGTCCAACACATCATATCGAAACATTCGTGTTCCCCTTAGGTCCGTATACAGAACGGTCCACCCAAGGTCCAACACCTCATATCATTATATCCGTGTTCCCCTTAGGTCCGTATACAAAACGGTCCACCCAAGGTCCAACACCTCATATCATTATATCCGTGTTTCCCTTAGGTCCGTATACAAAACGGTCCACCCAAGGTCCAACACATCACATCATCATATCCGTGTTCCCCTTAGGTCCGTATACAGAACGGTCCACCCAAGGTCCAACACATCACATCATCCTTTTATCAGCATTCTCCTTGGATCTGTATACAAAACGGCCCATCCAAGGTCCAATGCATACATTAATAGTCTTACAATATCATTACTATGATAAATCTTAAGAAAATATGATTTTTATGCAAAATCCAAGACTTTTTGGGAAGTATACAGTCAATTTGGGGTGGTTCTGAAATTTTTCTCGACACTCGACACTGTTCCTCGACACTGTTCACACGAACACCCGACACTGTTCACTCGAACACTCGACATTGTTCACTCGAACACTCGACACTTTTCACTTGAACACTCAAATACTGTTCACTCGAACACTCGAACACTGTTCACTGATACTGTTCACTCGAGCACTCGAATACTGTTCACTCGAACACTCGACACTTTTCACTCGAACACTCGACACTGTTCACTCGACACTGTTCACTGTTGAGCGAAACACCAAAACCGAATTCCAGAATTGGTTCAAAACATCCCATTTCCAGAATTCAACTCCCAACGTCAAAAATTCACCAAAAATCCGTTTTAACTCCAAATTCAATGAAATCAACGGCTAATTAAAGCTTAATACGTCTATTTTCCAAATCAAATGAGAAATCATACAATTCTCAATCCAGAAAAACGCATCAACTCAATCAACACAAGACAGTCACATAAACTGCACTTCTCACAAAATCATCTCTACTCCACTTCAACAACACTCCAATTCACACATAATTCTTCATGCAATCACAACAAACAACTTGCAATAAGCACTTCACTCATAATTCATCATCCAAGCAACCAAGAATTCAAGTCAAAACATGTCACATACATAACAACAATATCAATTCAATAACAAAACACATAACATGAAGTAAGTATAGTGTTAGAATCTCCTACTTGTTTTCCAAGCTAAGCTTCTTGAAATTTTTCTTCTCTCTTCCTTCTTCTCCTTTCACTTCTTCTTTTTCTTTTCTTTTCCTTCCTGGAACCGTGAACTCTTTCTCCTCTTCTCTTCTTTTTCTTTTTTTTTTTCCCTCATTCTAGAAAACCCCATCTCTTATATACATGAGGCCTTGGCTCAATGGGCCTAAGTCCAACCATTTCAAATTCAAGCCCAATTCCCCTTTACCAATTTCCAACACAAGCCCACTTCTATTATCCAACCCAATTCTCATAAAATTACTCAAATACCCTTAGTCATATTTTCTAAAATTTATAATATATATAAATGCATATATATATATATATATATAATTTACATTTGAGACTCTACATGCATTGAGCTTCATATGAGGAGCAAGTGGGGTACTTATAGGTTTAGACTGCTCTGTAATGCCAAACCGTTGTAATACCCTCTTCAGATACTGCTTCTGAGTCAAACAAATCTTGCTTCTCCCTCTATCTCTGCTAATCTCCATGCCAAGAATCTTCTTAGCTTCACCCAAATCTTTCATTTCAAACTCTCGATTCAACTGAGTCTTCAACTTTGCAATTTCTTCGACATTCGTCGAAGCTATCAACATATCATCAACATACAAGAGTAGATAAATGAAAGAACCATCACGTAGCCTCCGAAAATACACACAATTATCAAATTTGCTTCTTGTGTACTTCTGACCTATCATAAACCGATCAAATCGCTTATACCACTGTCTGGGAGATTGCTTCAAACCATAAAGCGATCTTTTCAGTTTGCATACCAAATTTTCCTTACCAGCAACTTTGAATCCCTCTGGCTGAGTCATATAGATTTCCTCTTCCAAGTCACCATGTAAAAATGCAATTTTTACATCAAGTTGAACTAGTTCTATATTCATCTGAGCTACCAAGGCCAACAAAATTCTAATGGAAGAATGTTTCACAACTGGAGAAAATACCTCATTGTAGTCAATTCCTTCCCTCTAAGCGTAGCCTTTAGCCACCGACCTTGCCTTGTAGCAGACGTCATTCTTGTCAGGAAATCCATCTTTCTTTGCATATACCCATTTGCACCCAATTGCCTTTTTACCCTGCGGTAGTTGAGCTAGCTCCCAAGTTTCATTCTTCTGAAGAGACTGCATCTCTTCGCTCATAGCTGTCTTCCACTGATCAATTTCAGAACATCTGACTGCCTCTCTATAAGTGGAAGGAACATCAGCATCTACAATTGGAAGTGCATAGGCCACCATATTAGCAAATCGAGCAGGTCTGCGAATCTCACGTCTTGGCCTATTAACTGCAATAGATTCTTGTTGCTGTAGAGGTTCCTGAGTAGAACCCTCACCATCATCTCCCAAATCCTCCTCTGTCGTAGGAGTACCATCATCTGTCTCAACAAATCTAACTGGGTTCAATGTCGTCGTTTCAAACTCCACCTGCTGCGGAGTACCATTCACCTTTATCTGGTTTTCTGATTTCTTCAACATTGAAGACTCATCAAATGTCACATCTCTGCTGGATACAATCTTCCTCGAACTAGGACACCATAGACGATATCCTTTTACTCCTGAAGCAAATCTCAAGAAAATGGCTTTCTTGGCTCTAGGATCCAGCTTAGATTCTTTTACATGATAATATGCAGGTGAACCAAAAACATGTAAAGAATCATAATCAGAAACAGGTTGTCCAGACCATACCTCCAATAGAGTTCTATCACCAATAGCAGCTGAAGGTAGACGATTAATGAGATGACACGCATAAGTCACAGCCTCAGCCCAAAATTCCTTGCCCAATCCAACATTGGACAACATACACCGAACTTTCTCCAACAATGTCCGGTTCATGCGTTCTGCCACCCCATTCTGCTGCGGTGTACCTTTAACAGTAAAATGACGTACAATACCTTCATCTCGGCACAATTTCAAAAACTGATCACTGCAATACTCACCACCATTATCTGTTCTGAGATGCTTGATCTTCTTGCCAGTTTGTGTCTCAATAATCTTTTTCCACTTAAGGAAAACACCAAGTACATCATCTTTTGATTTCAAACAGTACACCCAAGTTCTTTTGGAAAAGTCATCAACAAAAGTAACAAAGTAATGCCTACCTCCCATAGATGCGGTTTTAGTAGGTCCCCACACATCTGAGTGAACATAATCAAGAATACCCTTGGTATTATGAATAACAGTGCCAAATTTCACTCTCTTCTGCTTTCCCATAACACAATGCTCACAGAAATTCAGCTTGCAGGTCTTTGCACCTTTCAATAAGCCTCGTTTCACCAAACTGAATAAGGGTTTCTCACTTGCATGTCCCAAACGCATATGCCACAGTCTCGTAATCTCTGAATCTGCATCATTATCAGAAACCATAGCAGCTGATCCAATAACCGTACTATCATTATAGTAATACAAGTTGTTCCTCCTAGTGCCTTTCAATACCACAAGAGCACCTGAAGTGACGCTCAGAATACCATCTCGAATAGATATACTACACCCTTTAGATTCTAAGGCTCCTAAAGAGATGAGATTCTTCTTCAACTTTGGTACATACCGAACATTTGTCAGAACTCTAGTCAGTCCATCATGATTCCTCAAACGGATCGAACCTATCCCAGCAGTATGGCAAATATCATCATTGCCCATATACACAACTCCACAATCAAGCTCCTCAAACTGAAAGAACCACTCTCTATGTGGACACATATGATAAGTACAACCCGAATCCATAATCCATTCATCAGAAACAGAAGTGGATGGATGACCAACTAGACAAATATCTGAATCACTATCATCCTTACGCTCAACAACACATGCATCAGAAACAGCCTTGCCCTTTTCTTTCTTTTTCAACTTAGGACAATCTTTCTTCCAATGCCCTTTCTCACGACAAAAGGCACACTCATCTTTTCCTAATCTACCCTTCGACCAAGATTTTTCCCTTTTTCCTGGTTTCCTACTATGACTACGCCCTCTCACTGTCAATGCATCTACTGACTCATCCCTATGTTCCCTTTGATCTTTCTTACGAATTTCATAATTCAACAAAGCAGAACAGACTTCTTCAAAAGACAGTTTATCTTTCCCATGGATAAGAGTAATGCACAAATGATCTAATTCATCCGGAAGTGAGCCAATCAATAGCATAGCCTTAATTTCATCTTTGAATGTTTCATCTAAGTTTAACAAATCAGTAATTAACTTATTAAACTCATCAATATGAGAACTGATGCTCGTACTTGGTTTCAACTGGAGACGGAACAATCTCTTCAATAGGTACAGCCGATTCTCATTGCTTTTCTTCATTTATTTGTTCTCCAGCGCCTTCCACAATTTGCTTGCAGATGTCTCCTTAGTGAACGGATACTTTTGTTCTCTACACAAGTAAGAGCGAATCAACCCACAGGCTTTTATATTCAGCCTGTCCCAATCTCTTGCACTGATATCTTCTGGTTTTGTTTCTTCCAGAACAATATCCAAATCTTGCTGATACAACCCGTCCAACACCTCACTCTGCCATAAGCCGAAATTATTTCGGTCATCAAATTTTTCAACATCTATTTTTGCATTTGTCACAGTCACTGTCTTCTCAGGTACAGTTGACGATGATGCCATAACTACCTCTCACAAATAAGCTCGATACGCAAATCACCAATAACCAAGCTCCAAACAAACTATTATATTCAATAACTAGCAATCCAAAATCAACAGCCCAGAATAGTAGTAAGTGCTTCAATGAAATAGCCACTAACTACCCAAAACCTTCGGCTCTGATACCAATTGTTATGCACAAGTGGAAGCGATAACCAACAGAACATCCAAAATGCACAACCACAAACTATGCTAGATTACTGAATATAATAACAACTCAAGAGGCAACCAATCAACCACAATGCAGAAATAGAAAACACACCAGGATTTAACGAGGTTCGGTATTAGTACCTACGTCCTCGGGCGCCGCTGAAGAAACTTTCCACTATCCTCAAAGAGAATTACAAACTTTTGGGCCACAATACAAATACCACAACTATTGGGCCAAACTACAATTACCCAAATAGTTGAGTCAAACTGTAATTACCCAAACAATTGGATAATACCACAAATACCCAAAACAAAGGGAGAAAAAACAAATATTACAAACTTTAAGGTCCTTAATGAAAGGCCCTTAAACTATAAGGTCTTATTATAAGACCTTACAAATATAGGGGGTGGAATGATATTTCAAATGGGATACTTATTCATTTCCCAAAAGGCTTCTTTTATAAGCCTACAAAAGTCCCAAGCTTTGCTATTTAAGTAATGTGGGATCTTTTATTTTGTGCATATGAGCCACAAAGCTCAATATGATGTACTGTAAAGCATTTCTCATTAACATATATTTAGTAATCAAGAGATAGGAGACAACTTTATTCCTTGACAAGTCTTTCAGGTCTAGCTTAGCAGGCTTAAGTAGAAGGTGGCTCATGTCTTCCCTTTTCCATAAACATTTATGAACCACTTTGTCTCAGATTTTGAAAGCATCGAGTGGAAAAAGTGATCCAATCGCAAGTCATGCTTCACTTGCACTGCAAGATTCACATCGATATCATTGTCAAGCTGGTTCTTTTTATATTTAGTAGTGAACTTCCAAGCCTTTTTTTTTCTTCCTTCTAAGCTGTAGTAGGAATCTTTGTAAAGGCTAAGCATTGCCTCGAAGCCATCGCGAAGTGACGACTTTAAACTGTCCATCTTGTCCTTGAAACATTAAAAATTAATTTCTGCAACCAAACAAAGTCTTATTATAATGTCTATGTTTTTCTTTTTCTTCCGAATTATATATGCTGTGATAGTTTCGGTGAGACTGGTAGTGATATTGAATGCAGGAAATGTATTTTTAATAATGGAATGCAAGTGTCAAGCCATGCGTTTTATCAAATAAAAATTTATGGAAAAAATATTATACATTGAATATAAGATTTATTTACAAAATAATTACATATACCACAAAACATGTGAAACCAACCATTTGATTAATAATTGGATTATATTTCGAGAGTAGGAATCTAAACAAATTAATTATATATAATGGTGTTTGTGATAGTAACAATTAGTGAAATAATTCATGACATGTAGTGGTTCTGAAATTAAGATAACAAGTTAACAACACGGTAGGGCAGGAGCAACTTGATCATACTCAAACTCAAAGCATACAGTGAGCACTAACAGTGGATTCAGAGAGGTATGGAGATAAAGTTACTCGCCTGGCAGCGTGGTAAGTGGCTTTCCCAGCGAGCTGACAATGTTTTCCAGCGTGGGTAGGTCGGCAATGCTTGATCTGAGTTTGGGTTAATTTGGTGTTTTATTAGGCAAAATGAAAACTTTGTACCGACTCCAATAACTGCACCAAGATCTGTCAACAGTGACCAGCAATCAGTGAATATAACAACATCATCGAAGTATCAAATACAAATCTTACTTACCATCAACACTTGGTTCTGCATGCATTTACCAATATCTACACCACCTATCAAAGTAATAACACATAACGTTTATTGAAGATGTTGCAGGTATTTAGAGAGGACGGAGCCTGCTTCTTTGTTGTGTGGGGCCGAACCAATTAAAAATCTACCGTTCTTTCAACTTTGAACTCGTTACTTTTTTTTGAACAATCGCCATGACGGATTGCTATCATGTCAGTAGCTGCAGCTTTTGCATGTGCTTGGCATGGGAAGGGCAACAGGTTTCAAAGGAAAATTACTTTAGTCCCCAAAGTTTTGATAAACATACAGTCAAGCCAGAAGTGTTAAGCAACTAACAACAGATCTCCCGCTGAGTCGCTGAGGCAGCAGAATCTATCCACTATATCTTCATTGTCCTATTTTACTGACAAAGAAATGGGTCAAATCTTCAATGAATTACAAAAGGCTGAAAAAAGACTGATGACAATTTTTTTTAATATTTTTTTAGTTAGTGTAGTTTTAACTTTTAATTTTAACCAAAATATAGAAATTACGGTTTAACAATTAACAGATATACGGTGTTTTGATTTATTTTTATTCTGTCGAGAAGACTTTTCGTTTCTGTACACAAACAAAAACTTCATCTATTATTATATTGGAATTAATTTGTATTATCTTGATATATTTTATTATTTTATTTGTTAGCTTATTTGTTTTAAAATTGTATTAGATGAGACGCGGTTGTAATGCTTTTCAATTTCTTATATTATTATTCATTAGACTTAATGTTATTATGTTTATATTATGCAATCAAATAATATTAGACTAATTCAGAGGTACTAAAATATTTATCCATATGATTCTTTATTTGATGATAGAATTCAAGCACGTCCATTTATTGTTACTTTGAAAAATTACGGTCCAGTTAACTTCTCCAAAACTGCGCACTACAAGAATTTTTTACATATTTGTCACTTTGTAATTTTTTTATTTGACATTTTTTTAAAAAAGTGAGAAATATAACATTGGTCTGAAAGTCAAACTTGCCTATTCATTTTATTTGTCAATTTTGTCTTTATTCAATCAAATATTTATCATATTTTTATAAAAGTGTGACAAGTATGTGAATGGGTAACCTTTCTCATTTCTCTCTCACATTTCCCTCTATTTTTCATCTTCTCTTTCAAGCATTATAAATATAATATTTTAAATTTCAATAAATAGAGAAGTTAAAAATCTCAAAATAATAATTAAATAATACAATTTTATATTTTAATATTTAATTAAAAATAATTTTTTAAATTTTTTAAATAAAAGATAAGATTTTGGATAAATTAAATAATAAATTTTTAAAGTCAAATTAATAAGAAGTAAATTTTTAAACATAGAAATTGTATTAAATAAATAAATTATTTTATATTTTCAAAGTGATTAAAATCATATTCTTTAATTTTTTGATAAAAATTAAGAAATTAAAAATCTTGAATAAAATCTTAATTTGAAATAATATAATATTTGTATTTAAATAAAAATTATTACAATTTATTTTAGAGATTAAATAAAAACAATTAATGTTTATAAAAAAAAAACCAAAGCATATTTATATTTTAAATATTTATTAGTTAATAAAGTTTTAAACATACACATATTTACACCTCATAAAAACCATTTACCGTGAACCTAAAATCTCTTAACCCTAAAATCATTTTCTCTTCTCTTCTCTTCAAGTTTTAGCCCTTTCACAGCCGCTACTTTGCTCCAAAACAGCTAGGGTTCGTCATGGTTTCAGTGGGGGAGCTCTCTTCGTCTTGTCTTCTTCAGTCCAGAAATCTTCACTGGTTTTGCTCCCCTCATTTGATGGTTTCGAGTTGCCAAACTTTGATTTTGTCGAGAATCTTAATATCGCTCAGGTGAGTGCTGTTCGTTGCGATTTTTCGATTGATTGCTTTTGGTTTAGTGGTAGTTGATTTTGTTTTCTTTTGTTTGTGTTTGGTCGCTGAGAAATCACAGGAAATGACGGGAAATGAAGAATTTCTTCTCTTGGCAGACCGGCGGTGTCTTGTATGAACACGACTAGGAAAAAGGCAAGGGTGAAGGACAATGGGGTAGGGTTTCAGATCCTGTCCAATTTTCTATTTTAGTCGTTTCAATTTTAAAAATTGTTTTCTTCCCCCCATCAAGTGCAGTTGAGAAAGTGAAAGGTTTTGCGAAATCGATTCAAGAGCAATCCGATATATTTTAATTAGTTTTCTTGATTACTACGATGGCATGTTCTTATTAGTTGTACAAATGGCTTCTGGTTATACAAGTTAGACTTTTGATTTATTTTAGATTAAAAAATGTGCATATTTTAGTGAAATGTTGATGTTTGGATTTTGCAGGTTATACTTGTAACTGATCAGTTTCCTGGACCTCAAATGGATGTGCCCCATTAACAAGCCAGAGGAACCTTTCCTCTTGAACTGCCTATTTGTTAGTAGTGAGTTCCTAGGCATATACAGTTCAATAAACTTTTTTGCATATGCTAAAGCAGCGAGGTCATATGCTAGAATTCCACTTGTTATGTCATTCAAATTTGTGGTCAATGCACAGCTCCCTTATTTTTTTCTTTTCTCGAGAAAAGGTAACATAACTTAGGATGCTGCTGCTAGTCAGTTAAGCTCGATTCTTGTTTATTTTCAAATTTTTGTCATGGAGACAAAGTTTGAAGCTTCATTTGATGATTCAGAAGTACCTGAATTCAGATGAAATTGAAAAATTTACAAGAGGTTTGAGTTGAAGATCCTTTCATAAGCTTCAGTTTTTTTTTTCTTTTCACGATCGATATCTCAACTATTAGGCAAAAAATCGATTTTAATGTCACTAGGTTATGAAAGTTTATGTATGATACCAAGTTAAATTTGATTCTTATATATGTATATTATTTGCGTAGAGGGGAAGACACAATAGGCAATTTAATACAATAAAGGCTGCTTTTTCTTTTTTATTTTTTGGCTTGATTTTCTTTTCATTTAATGAGCATATCAGCCCCTCACAATTTGAAGCACATGCCGGTTGGGCTAGTCGACGTAAACCGTGAGTGTTTGTCTAGAATGTTTATGTCACCAGAATTAGATGATATAGTCTTTTATTCATGGTGGTCCTCTAATTGACTTGAAATAATGAATTATAAGACTTACAAAATATTGTACTCTTCTTTCAAATGGCATGATTTATATTGCAAGATGTATGGACATGTCCATTTGATTTTTTGGGGAGAGAAATTGGAAAATTTCCATTTGATTTATTTTCTCAATTTGAATGTCTATTTTCCTTT
Source organism: Boswellia sacra (assembly GCA_013180625.2). Taxonomy (NCBI): domain Eukaryota; kingdom Viridiplantae; phylum Streptophyta; class Magnoliopsida; order Sapindales; family Burseraceae; genus Boswellia; species Boswellia sacra. The sequence continues at coordinate 1,426,154 of SNVD02001661.1, read as the reverse complement.
TATTGTTATTTAATTAGGTCTTCTTTCATTTTGATAGCTTTCAACACATCTACACATCGAATGGAGTCTCTCTTCATGAATTGTCCATAAAACTATCCAGAGAACGAAGATTCTCTACTAAGGAGAATGATGACCTTTGTGGCATCTGTATGGATGGAGGGAATTTGTTGTGTTGTGATTCGTGTCTAAGGGCTTTTCACATAGGTGAATCTGTAACTTCTCTTTTAATTTTACATGAATTTCATTATGTAGATTCTTTCTATTCTTATGTGTCAAAGCTCTTAATTATGACTTTGTGTTCAGAAATGTGAAGGTTGCCTTCTCAGCTTCTCTTTGTTTACCTCTTCTCTTTAACTTCTTTTATTTTTTTATTTGTTTTTTAAATTAAATTTTTTAAAGAAGTTAGATTGTAAGATAACTGTCAAGAAGAAAGGACTCTGACTATTAATATATATTGAGTGTGAAAGTGGTAACTAGAAAAATAGCCATTGAGTGAATAGAGATGTGATGGCATTGCTAATAAATGATATTCCTGAGTTTAACAGTTATTCCGTAACAATTTTTTAAAATTGGCAGCATGATTGATCTACATTTGGAATCGGATGACTTATAGTATGTATTTATGGGACAGATTGGTACAAAAAGTCTTTTCTCAAATATATGTACCTGTGTATATATTTGTGAAAAAGGCAACCTTAAACTTTTATGTTTATTTGCATATGCACTTTGATTTTTAATTACTGTTTACTGTAATGGTTGTTACTCATCCATTAATCAAAACTACCTATAGTTTTATTTTGAATGTTCAATTTTTCATAACTATGATGACCACACAAGGAAGTTTTAGTCTATCTATTTATAAATCTTAAATTTCTTCTACTTATTTCATGTTTATCGGTTAAAAACATTTTATATTTATGCTAGTTTTGTATCCTGGACTTCTCGTATGTAATTTGCATATGAAACTAACTAATGGAACAATTAGGGGCTATGAATTTTTGAATTCCTTTGAAACTGTTTTGGTTGAACAACATTGTAGGTTTTTTGTTTTTGGTTTAATTTATATGCGTTTTATTTAGATATATGCTGTAAATTGTTTTCCCATTATCTACTTGAGATGATTGATGCTTGTCATTGCGTTGACCAATTGCAAATTATGTCTCTTTACTGAGGATACCTACTGGTGCTTGGTACTGCAGATATTGCCAGAATACATTCCAAAAGGAAAAATTTGTGGCGCATAATGCCAATGCAATAGCGGCCGGAAGGGTTCCAGGGGTTGATCCTATAGAACAGATAACAAACCGGTGCATTCGTATTGTTGAAACTTCAGAGATTGAATTAGGTGGTTGTGTCTTGTGCAGGTTAGTTCCATATTCCTGCAAGTCTAGAATGTGCAAATTATGTTCCTTTTCTTGCTTTTGGCCACATTTTTTCTTTGGTGAATTTTTCCTTTTCCACTGTTCTGTCCAAGTTGTCATGTCAATCTCTTGCTTACCTTTTCTTTTCCTTTTTCACATCTTTTTTCTGAATGTTCTTTATTTTCTCAGGGGACGTGATTTTTGCAAGTCAAGATTTGGTCGGCGCACCGTTATACTTTGTGATCAGGTTCTTTTTTCTTGTAATTATTTTTATTTGAGTTTCAATAACATATTCACCTTTGAAATTTTGTTTTTTAAATGCTCAAAGTAGTATCTTAAATTTGTCCAGTGTGAGAGGGAATATCACGTTGGCTGTCTAAAGGATCATGGAATGGAAGACCTTAAGGTGCCCTAATATTCTGTTTCTTACTATGCATTTTGTTTCTTGAAATTTAACATTTTGTTTTAAGTCATGACATCCTTTCTATTACAGGAAGTGCCAAAAGGAAAGTGGCTCTGTTGTGCAGATTGCAAAAGAATCAATTCGGCCTTGCAGAAGTTGGTCGATCGGGGGGAGGAAAAGCTTCCAAAAGCTTCTCTAAATGTCATAAAACAGAAGAATGTAGAAAGTGGTTCAGATAGTGTGCCTGGTGTTGATGTTAGATGGAGGGTTCTGAGAGGAAAGAAAATGGATGCTGCTGATGGTACTAGAGTGTTGCTTTCCAAGGCAGTTTCAATCTTCCATGTGAGTATTTGTTTTGTTACATTGAAGTAATTGCCTGGTTAAATGGCATGAAGTTGGTTTCAACGTATGAAGATGTTGTGTGTACTTTATTGTGGTGCATGGAACTATTAAAGAGTTTCATTAAACCTCTGGTTCAAGTGTTTTATCATTTTGGGAGCCCCTCTAGGTCCTTCAATATAATGTCTCTCTAATTTCGTCTCTACTTAAGAAGATGTTTGGCCACACACGAATGGATTTTTTTTCCTGCTTTAGGATCGTTTTGATCCAATAATCGAATCTCAAACTAAACTTGACTTGATCCCATCAATGGTTTACGGGTGAGCACTAAATACTCTTTTTTGTTTCCTGCCTATCGGCATCCCTTGTTTATATTATAGCTTTTATAAATCCACGTATTAATGGATGTATTAATTAATTGATTTTCCACGAGGAGTCATAAGGGCCAAGATTACCATGGAATGTACTGTGCAATATTGACAATAGGCAATTTAATACAATAAAGGCAATTTTCTTATATATGTATATATATATATATATATTATGAATTTATTAAAATTTTTAAAATACTTATTATATATATATTATGAATTTATTAAAATTTTAAAATATTTATTATATATATTAATTTTTTTAAATACTTGGCGGTAAAAAATTGCCAAGTATTTTTTTTTAATTTCTAAAACTATTATACTTGGCGGTCAAAAGACCGCCAAGTATATTTTTTTTTTTAAATTTTTACCCTATCATACTTGGCAGTCTTTTGACCGGCAAGTATGGTTATATGCATATTTGTCACTTTGACCGACCGTCAAATATTGTCAAATTGACTATATTTGGCGGTGCCATTGGTGGCGTTTTTAAGACCGCCAAATATATACATATTTGACGGTCAAAGACCGCCAAATATGGCCATTTTTCTTGTAGTGGCGGATCCAAAATATAATATTCCCTCATATCATAACACTTCTATGGTGGATTCTAGACCCAATAGCACATGAATGAACCCATACTCATCAGCTATATCTCTTTCTATTATAAGTTCCAAAAAAGCAGCACCAAATTAGAAATTGGGAGAAGAAAGCTAATTAAATTAATGATATATGTTAACAGAGTGCTGTTAAGAAAGCAACCCCATCCCATTCCTTTCTTCAAGTTTAATTAATGATGTGTTAAATATTTATTTATGTTGTGTAAGTTAGTGGGTGTTCAATGTTTGAGTTATACTTGTGTAGTGGGCACTAAAAGCTTATTTACACTTATGTGGTGTAAGTTACACTTATGTGGTGTATGTTTGATTTGCTTTTGTGTGGCTATGGTTACTTCTTGTAAACTATAAATAGCCCTCTTTGTTTGAGTTTTATGTATCCAAGTATCTAAGAATTCTAAGGATTCAAGAATCCTAGAATCAAAGAAAATATTAGTTCTTCCTTTTGAGTGTTTATTTTGGTGTTCTTCTTCTTCAAATTAAAAGAAGTGTTGTAGTGAGATTTGGTGTGGCTATAATATAAAAAATTTATTTTGTTTGTTCATTGGCTCCTAAATTAGAGTATTATACTCTAGTTTGTTCAACATTTGGTATCAGAGCTTTGGTGTTAAAGCGTACACAGTATTGTTGGAGGAACCTAGCTTAGGTTAGTGAGTGGTTACTTATATGATTGTATGCATGTCTAGGAAAGCTTTGTCAAAAGGACTATAAAAGCCTAAGGAAACTAGTTTTTAAATGGGACCGTTTGTGACCCCTCTAGTTTTTCCTGAAAGCTTTCCTGGTGTATATTAAATCGTATAGGCATTTACTACCATCTGGGTTGTTATCCAACAGTAGAGTACGTATACGGATACGTGAACTGTTTTCAGTGCAGTTATCTTGAGTCGTGAAAAGTTTACTTTGCAAGTTTGAAAGAGAGCTTGTTCGATAAATTTGAAATATTGCCGGCACGATGGGTGACCTTCAAGTAGTTGGAGGAATTAAAAAGCTCAACAATAACCAAAACTACTAGAGTCCTACCTACAAGGTCAATACCTTTGGGAGGTGGTCGGTGGTAGTGAAGTTATACAACCGACAGTAGAAGATACAAATGGCATTTTGCGAAAATGGAAGATTAAAGCAGGCAAAGCAATGTTTGCTTTAAAGACTACAGTTAAAGAAGAAATGTTGGAGCATATTCGAGATGCTAAGACACCAAAAGAAGTATGGGACACTTTTGCTACACTTTTTTCAAAAAGGAATGATACAAGATTACAACTTCTTGAAAATGAGTTGTTATCAATGAAGCAACGTGACATGACAATTGCCCAGTACTTTCACAAGGTGAAGTCGATATGTCGCAAAATTTCAGAGTTAGATTCCACAGCTGCTATTGGGGAAGCTAGGATAAAACGAATAATTATCCATGGTTTAAGACCCGAATATCGAGGTTTTGTTGCTGCAGTACAGGGATGGCCGACACAACCATCACTTGTTGAATTTGAAAATTTGCTTACCAGTCAAGAAGCTATGGTTAAGCAAATGGGAGGAGTTTCTTTGAAAGGAGAGGAGGAAACACTCTACACCAACAAAAACAAAGGTAACTTCAAGCAGCAAGCCAAAGGCAGATCTAATGGTGACAAGACAAAAAGTCATCAAGGAGATGGAGGCTCTCATATAGGGGGAGCTTCGAAGAATCGCGGTAACACTAGAAAGTTCGATGGTAAGTGTTACAACTGTGGAAAGATGGGTCACATGGCGAAAGATTGTTGGTCTAAGAAAAAGCATGTAGAGAGTAATGTCGCTAGCTCCAAATCTAAGGAAAACAGCGAAGATAGTTGGGATGCTGAAGCGTCCTTTGTAGTGGAGGAAGAAGAATTAGCTTTGACAGTTACAAATGAACAGATCAATTATGGAAATGATTGGATCGTTGATTCTGGTTGCTCAAATCATATAACAGGTGATAAACATAAATTACAGAACCTGATAGAATACAAGGGAAATCGAGTGGTGGTAACAGCTGATAATTCAAGATTACCGATCACTCACATCAGTAAGACGATAGTTGTGCCCCGATATAGTTCTGGTCAAGTGATGCTCGAAGATTTTTATCATGTTCCTGGCATGAAGAAAAATTTGCTTTCAGTGGCACAATTAACATCATCAGGTCACTATGTCTTGTTCGGTCCACAAAATGTAAAGGTGTACAAGGACCTCGACATGTCGCAAAAGCCAACAATGGAAGGACGGCGACTGGAGTCAGTGTATGTGATGTCAGCAGAGTCTGCATATGTAGACAAGACAAGGAAAAATGAGACGACAGATTTATGGCACATGCGATTGGGTCACGTTAGCTATTCTAAGCTAAATGTGATGGTGAAGAAGTCGATGCTTAAGGGACTTCCTAAGCTTGATGTGAGAATAGACACAATCTGTGCGGGATGTCAGTATGGCAAAGCACATCAATTGCCATACGAGGAATCAAAGTTTAAAGCAAAGGAACCATTAGAGTTAGTTCACTCTGATGTATTTGGGCCCGTTAAGCAATCATCAATTAGTGGAATGCGGTATATGGTGACGTTCATTGATGATTTCTCCAGATATGTGTGGGTCTTCTTTATGAAAGAAAAATCTGACACATTCTCAAAGTTTAAAGAATTCAAAGAGATAGTTGAAGGAGAAGTGGGAAAGAAGATTCGTTGCTTGCGTACAGACAATGGAGGTGAATATAGCTCAGAAGAGTTTTCTCAATACCTTCGAAAATGTCAAATACATCATCAGTATACATGTGCCAATACACCGCAACAAAATGGTGTAGTTGAAAGAAAGAATCGACATCTTGCAGAAACTTGTCGAAGTATGTTACATGCAAAGAATGTACCGGGAAGATTTTGGGCTGAAGCTATGAGAACCTCTACTCATGTGATCAATAAGCTTCCTCAACCAAGGTTAGGATCTATATCACCCTTTGAAAAATTGTGGGACATGAAACCTACCGTTAGCTACTTTTGAGTATTTGGATGTGTATGCTATGTATTTGTTCCTGATCATTTACGTAGCAAGTTTGATAAGAAAGCAATTAGATGTATCTTTGTGGGATACGATAGCCAAAGAAAAGGGTGGAAATGTTGTGATCCTACAAGTGGAAGGTGTTATACATCACGAGATGTAGTATTTGATGAAACATCTTCTTGGTGGTCCTCAGAAAAGGAGGTGTTATCAGATTCAAAAGAATTTGAAGACAAGTTACAATAGAAGATGATGGAGCATATTGTCCAAATTCAAACAAGTTCAGATAAAGATGAAGATCTATACGATAATAATGATGACGATCAAGATGTAGCTCAGAATCCTTGGCAAACTGGTGTGTATGGACATGATAATAGACCTGGTGAAGTAGAAGAATCAATTCCACAATCACAACTTAGAAGGTCAACAAGACTACGGAAGCCAAATCCAAAATATGCCAATGCAGCCATAGCTGAAGAAATAGTTACAAAAGAGCCTGAGACTTTTGAAGAAGCATATCAGAGATCTGAGTGGATTCAAGCTATGAAAGAAGAAGTCACAGCACTAGAGCAAAATAGACATGGGATCTAGTGCCAAAGCCAAGAGATGTGAAACCTATATCTTGTAAATGGGTTTACAAGATAAAGCATCGTCCAGATGGATCAATTGAAAGGTACAAGGCTAGATTGGTTGCACGAGGGTTCTCTCAACAATATGGGCTAGATTATGATGAAACGTTTAGTCCAGTGGCAAAACTTACAACTGTACGAGTCCTGCTAGCACTTGCAGCCAACAAAGATTGGAACTTATGGCAAATGGATGTGAAAAATGCCTTTTTGCATGGGGAGTTAGATCGGGAGATTTATATGATTCAGCCAATGGGTTTTCAAAATCAAGATCATCCTAAGTATGTGTGTAAGCTGCGAAAAGCGCTCTATGGATTGAAACAAGCACCAACGGCGTGGTATGGTAAGATTGCTGAGTTTCTTACCAAAGGTGGCTATTTAGTAACACCTGCAGATCCCAGCTTATTTGTAAAAAATAATAGAGGAAAGCTAGCTGTGGTGTTGGTATATGTAGATGATCTAATCATTACTGGGGATGATGAGATAGAAATTCACCAAACAAAGGTGAACCTGTCAGTCCGTTTCCAGATGAAAGAACTTGGACAACTCAAGCACTTTCTTGGTCTTGAGGTTGATCGCTCACAAGAAGGAATATTTCTTTGCCAACAAAAATATTCCAGAGATTTGTTGAAGAAGTTTGGGATGCTTGAATGCAAGCCAATCTCGACACCAATGGAACAAAATGCCAAGATGTGTGCACATGAGGGAAAAGATTTGGAAGATGGAAAAATGCATCGACAGTTGGTCGGTAGCCTCATCTATTTAACCTTAACTCGGCCTGACATTTCTTATGGAGTTGGTATAATGAGTCGGTACATGCAAAATCCAAAGAAGTCTCATTTGGAAGCAGTTCGACGAATATTGAGATATGTTAAGGATACAATTGATTATGGTCTTTTGTACAAAAAAGGTGAAGATTACAAGCTAGTGGGCTATTATGATGTTGATTATGTAGGAGATCAAGACACTCGTAGATCAACTACTGGATATGTGTTTACTCTTGGATCAGGAGCAGTTTCTTGGTGTAGTAAGAGACAACCAACTGTATCTTTGTCAACAACAGAAGTAGAATACCGAGCAGTAGCAATGGCAGCTCAAGAAAGTACATGGTTAATACAGTTAATGAATGATTTACATCAAACAGTTGATTATGCAGTTCCATTGTATTGTGATAATCAGTCGGCAATTCGTTTGGCAGAGAATCCAGTTTTTCATGCTAGAACTAAGCATGTGGAAGTGCACTATCACTTCATCAGAGAAAAGGTTTTGCAAGAAGAAATTGAGTTGAGGCAAATCAAGACAGATGATCAAGTTGCAGATTTGCTCACAAAAAGTTTGAGTTCAGGCAAGTTCGAAAACTTTAGACGTCAACTTAATGAAGTAAAAAGAATGGGAGCTGGTGTTGAGGGGGAGTGTTAAGAAAGCAACCCCATCCCATTCCTTTCTCCAAGTCTAATTTATGATGTGTGTTAAATATTTATTTATGTTGTGTGAGTTAGTGGGTGTTCAATGTTTGAGTTATACTTGTGTAGTGGGCACTAAAAGCTTATTTATGTGGCGTAAGTTACACTTATGTGGTGTATATTTGGTTTGCTTTTGTGTGGCTATGGTTACTTCTTGTAAACTATAAATAGCCCTCTTTGTTTGAGTTTTATATATCCAAATATCTAAGAATTCTAAGGATTCAAGAATCCTAGAATCAAAGAAAATATTAGTTCTTCCTTTTGAGTGTTTATTTTGGTGTTCTTCTTTTTCAAATTAAAAGAAGTGTTGTAGTGAGATTTGGTGTGGCTATAATACAAACAATTTATTTTGTTTGTTCATTGGCTCCTAAATTAGAGTATTGTACTCTAGTTTGTTCAACAAGTGCAAGAACCCTCCTCCATTAGTGCTAGCAAAAGAAAGCAACACAGGAGACAGGTTATTTATTTATTTATTTAAAGCTTTAAACTTGCGAAACTAAATCAAACTTTCCAAACCTACCTCTATATATTTTATAGCTAGCTATTGCACAGTAGATCATGTAAACTATACATACAAGCTCAGTTTTGACAGTGGATGATGTTGACAATGCATTCTTTCGAGCTAATTCAACCTCATCACAAACCCTTATCTATTTCTACTCTCAACAAAATAACATAAGAATCAAGGGCTGAAGAAAGATAATTATGCAGTACCAGAACTATGGTAAAAGGGAAGAGGGAACTGGGAAAATCCCAAATTCCCAATCCCCAGAAGCCAATGAGTAACAATGGCCACATCTGTTTGACAGATGATGAACTCTCCAAGTGAAATTAAGGGTAAATATTCACAATCCATTCATTGCGGAAACACAGCATAAACCATTTCTCACCTCCTTGGAAGTGAGATATAGTAATATATATAAAAGAGAAGGGTCATATTCAGTACAAGTATTACTCACTACATTTCAAAAACTCCAATCAGCTTGAGGGTCACGCTACAGTATATCATATAGTAGCTGTACCCATCCCGCTACCTTTAATATACATAAATTTTAATAAATTGGCTCTCTGTGAACGCAACCGTACGGACGATGTTGATGTAGTATTGTTTATGTTATAAACACCTCTCTCTTTCGGTTTTTTTTAAATAAATATTTTTTCAATTTATAAACTATCTTTACAAACTCTCTTTGATTTTGACATAATTTTCTGGTTGGTTATTCGCTTAAGAATGCCACTACAATTTACAAATAATGAGTTTAACGCTCTTATAATACATTGCTTTTTGTAACTTTCATCACATAATTTATTATAGTTATACATATAAGAATAAAACAAAACTAATACAAAATTTACTTTTTTTATAAGCTAGATAAAAATTTTCAACACCATTTGAGATATGTAGCATTGTTTATGTTATAAACACCTAAAACCTAAAAGGGAAAGTATTTATTTTTTAAACTAATAACATTTACATGGGCAATGCTTTTTTTGGTTAATTTTCAATCTTAGTTTTGAAGAAAAAAAATTGAAAACTTTGAATAAAATATTGAATGATTATAATAATAATTTTTCAGCTATACCTTTATTATAAATGAGGTCTTTAGACTAGGTTTATTTGGGCCTCGTAAGAAGTATTCTGGGATAGGCCCAAGTAACAACCCACCGTTGTTGCACTTTCGAGCAATTTGACTCGGCACGGCGGCACTGTGACATACACAACACAACTCGGGTGGTAAAACCAACCACTGAAGCCACCGATTCTGCTATATCTGCGTCAGCACAACTCGGGTGCTCTAAGAATTGTAGCCCGAATCTGCTATTATTTTTCATCATAAGGTTTGGGACCTTCAGTCACGCATGATCGGATTAGTTTCACAAATTTAAACTTATAAGCAGGAAAGGCCAGTTCTGGCCAATTAAATGCAAAATATGCAATAAATTTCATTAACTGGCAGTCTGGCAAGCTTTAGGTATATATGTTGGATTTAAGTTTCATTTCAGATAAAGAATTGTAATTTACAATATAAATCAGATGTGGCTGGAGAGTTCCTGAGTATGGATTAAGAGAAAAGCAACACATATCAGTTTTTATCAAACATCTTCATAAGTTCAGCATCTTAACATCCACACCACGAGAGAAGTGAATTAAAAACAAGTTAAAGAGTTCAGGTATGTGGAACTCTGGTACCTCAATCGACTTACTAATTAATATACCATTATCCATACAGTTTTGTTCGTTGCACTCGTAGGCTACTAGTTATTTTCATTTCAAGATAGTTTCAATGGACGGTTCAAATCAGCAGCTTCTGCTTTTAACATATCATGGCCAAAACAAACTAGAAAACCGGTTCAAAAATATAACAGCAATGCTACACTTACAACCTACATACAACTCAAACCTTACATTTAAAAGATTTAAGCCATATTTGATTGATGTACCCGTATGTAATGTGTAAAGATGCAAATAAACCAAATAACATCAAATAATCTCGTTGCAAACGAGTAGCAAAGGTGCTAACTAGATATGCACATTGTTGACAAAAGTTATAAGATAATATAACTCCTGATCAGTAAATTGTGGTATAGACAGTAGAAAATATATATCATCCCAATTTCCAAAATTTGAAATCCAGTCGGCTTTGAATCTGCAGTCTTACATAAATTATAAAATATGAGCAGGCTACATCTACTGTAATAAAAATGTATTTGAATTCACCAGACTTCTTGTTTGGACTATTAGGTTCCTTTCTAGTTTCCACCACAGAGACGTTTGCGGAGGGTGAGTGGTTTCCGTCGACGCTAAGAACCCTTACTGTAATGCCCATTAGGCTATTGGGCTTGAAGAAGGCCCAACCCAGCCCATTTTTAATAAAAATAAATAATAAATAATAATAATAGGAACAGGAGGGAGAGGAGGAATCGGGAGAGAGAGGAAGGATTTTCACTGTTCACGCCGGTTACTGTTCACCGTCGTCTTTGACCGGCGATTCCGGCCGTTTTCCGACGAGTCTCCAGCCCTACGATATATCATTTTGAAGCTTGTAATGTCCTCTTTCCATCCATATATGTGTTGTCCTTGGGTTCTTCACCGTTTTTGCGGATCGAAGCATGGAAGCCGACGGCTTCCTATGCGTTTTCCGGCCAAAATCCGGTGAGTTACCGGTAAATCTTTACATTAAATTAAAGCTTGTTCCATGCTCTTTCTAACCATACCAATTTTGTTACATGTTGATATACGAATTTTGCAAATCGGAGAGAAACGAAATTCGGTCACTATTCACTCGCCGGCGACGACTTTCCGGCGATATTTCCGGTTATGATTTCCGACCATCAAATAATTCTCATAACATTATTCATCCATAAAAGAGCTTAAATTCAGTGAGTGGATTATGTTTCGAGAATTTTATATTATATTAAAGTGTATTAAATTTATGGTTTTTCATATAATTTAAATTATTAGTTTAATTAATTGAGTTATATTAAATGTTTTAGAATAGATAATAATGATTTATGTATTTTGAAAATAAATGTGTATAAATATTAAATTTTAGATAGAAGTGATAGTTATGGGTAGTGCTAATAGATTAGTTTTTGAATATATATAGTAAGCGTTATTTTAATAAGTTTGGATACAATAGAAAAATGAATTGAAAGTGGAAGTTGTAGAATGAATATATTTATATGTTAATTGAAAGTAGAAAGTTTTTGTTTGTTATTGGGAAATAGACATTTATAATTAAATGAATTTGTATAGAAAAATTGAGGTATTTAGTTATTTTCCTTAAATAAATACATATGTTGAAGAAATGGTGTTTTTGATTTATAAAATGATGAGTGATTTTATATTCAGAATAATAGTAAATTAAAAAGAAAAAGAAAAAGAAAAAGTTTTGGAAATTTGAATTTAATTCTGCAGGGGTGATAATGTTAAATTCTAAAACTGCTCAGCAGTAGAGGCTGAGTTGTAAATTTAAAAACCTGTTACTGAATTTGCAAGGACCTGAATGCAAAATTCTAGAAATTTTAGGATAGTCAAAAAGATTTTAGTTAAATCATGATATTTAAGAATTTGGAAATCTTTGAAATTCTAAATTAAAATTTTTGGGAATTAGTTAAATTTTGAAGTATAATTATGTGAAAGAATGTTATATAGAATGTTATATGCAAAGTATGAGATTTTGAGATAAAAATATAAATTATGGTTTATAGTGAGATGAAAAGTATTTTATTTTATGAGTTATAATGATTTCTCTAAAAAGTTATTTTTGTGGATATTTTAGAAAGTTTTAGAGAGAGTAGAAGATTTATTTTTTTTGGATAATTCGAAATATGTTTTAGTATGTATTTAGTTATGTTTAGTTAGCATTTTATAGAATTACCGAGAATTTTAGCGAATTTAGAAGAATTCAAGTTAGTTTATATAGTATTTCTTGAGGGTAGATAGACTCATTTGTTATACTTACTTTTAATTATTAAGATATTTCAAAGCTAGTTTGTAAAATGGTTGTAGACATGAATTTTAGTTTTTTAAAAATTATTTTTGAACAAAGATATAACGCTTTGAAAGAAAGATTCATATTTTATATATGAATTGTTTTCTATATTATTATAGATGCATATTTTACCATTTTATAGAAAGTGTAAAAGCAGAATAAATACGATCATTTCTTTGTAGTAATTTGATTCCAATGATCTCTTAAAGTATTTACAATTACTCTTTTAAATATTTATCATGGATTTTTAAGGATTCAGATATTATTAGTTTCAGTTTACATAAGTTTTTACAGATTTTAATAAATCTGTTTGAGAAGCAATGGTTTAGTATATGAAGTATATTTTGAAAAGAAATCAGTTTCAGCAAAAATAAGAAAGTTTAATTATATTATACTAAGCTAGTACCCAGCTCACTTAGATAGTGAGACAGCAGATTTCAGACAAAAAGTTATACAGATAGAGGCCTTTGGGGCCCGTTCAGACACACATAGAGGTTATGGGCCGTGTGATCTGGGCGCTTTAGCCCTTTGGGGGCAGTTCTACGCATGCGTATGACCAGATAGCATGCCTGTGCGATGTTAGATCTCGCCAGGTACAGATAGCTCTGCCTGTGTGATGTAGATCTCACCAGGTATGAGGAGATTCAGATAGCAGGCCTGTGCGATGTTAGATCTCGCCAGGTACAGATAGCTCTGCCTGCGTGATGTAGATCTCACCAGGTATGAGAAAATTCAGATAGCTCTGCCTGTGCGATGTTAGATCTCGCCAGGCAGGATCAGACAGTTTCAGGGTACTTGTTTAGTATAATGAAAAGAGTTTTGAATATGTTTATATGATTTAGTTTGAGAAAGAAGCATTATCCGTAAAAGTTTCTTTTGGAAAGAAGATTTTAAAGAAATTATGTTTTGTTTATTAAATAACTGAAGCGATAATTTTAGCATATCATCATGAGTTTTATTTTATGAGATTGAGAAAATATGCATTCTTGCCACTGCTTTTAAAGAATATAGAACCAAGCAATTTTATTTGAAGATTTATAATCAAAAGTTATTTGTTTTGAAAATTCTATAAGATATTTGATGATATTTTGGCAAGTACGATAGATTTTTCTTAAGTATAAATATGATATGAGTTTTCTAGTTAGAAATATATTATATGATTTTATTATGAGATAGTTATAGTCATGCAATTTATGATTTGTTTAGAGAATAAATTTAGCAAGTGATTGAGTATATGATGAGAGGAATGTTATTTAAAAGTCCTATGTTATTTTATTTCTTTTGACATTTGTTTATATGTTTTTTTTTTATAGAAAAGAAAGAGATATAGTGATATATTTTGCAGTGTATACGAGATTAAATAAGGGTTCAACGTAAAGGTACGCAACTGATTTGCTTATATGGTTTAAGAATATTAAGTTATTTAGGTAAGTAAGTTGAAGAATTATATAAAGTATTTTCTTTACAGAGAGTTAATAAATTTTTATAGTTGTATTATAAGAATGAAGTTAATAAAGAGAGTTGAGAAGAAATAGTCGTTTGTACGTTATTTTGGAAAGAAGAGTATATTGGTTCCCTCTTTAAAAGTAATTATACCTTGTATTTTGTTTTCAGAAAAATGAGATTTTAGTACACAAAGCTTTATTCAAGAAATGAGTTGTAGGAAATAAAGAAAGTAATATTTTATGTAATAAAATTGGTCCACTCACTGAGCCTTTAGCTCACTCTTTTCCTATTCTTTTTCCTAACCAGGTGCTACAGGTTTGGTGCTAAGCTGTCTCTGATGCTAAGGAAGGCCACACGATGTATAATAATTTTTCATGCATTGAAAGTATTTCATTTTTTTAGATATGGTATGAGCTTTTAAATATTAAGTATGTTGAATATGATTTATTTATCTTTTAATATGTTGTGGTTGATAAAGACGAACGTTTCAAAAGAAGTTGGGATGAAGAATAGTTTAGAAGTGTATAAATGTGTGTTTTTGCATGGGGTTTTCTTCAAATTATAGGGAAAACTCTGCCGGTTTTTCATTAAAATTTTCAGAGCATTTTTTTTTAGTATTTTACATAAAAGACTTGAACTAGAAGTAAATTTTTATGAATAGTTTTTTTTTTTAAAGTGGTAGAGCAAAAAGTGTGGGAAAATAGTTAATTAAGGATCGTTCTCTTAGTGAACAGTTTTAGGCATGATTTGTCCGTGTAGCTAGGGGCGGGTCGTGTCACTTACATTGGCAGATGCCTCCTAAATATAAAGATTATAGTGATAAATGCTCCAGGAGAAACCTGGAATATGGTCTTTAGCATTGAAGGGATGAAAAATTCAGAAAATGGTTTTGGTAAAATTAAGAAATATCCCCACAACTTTTCTTAAAAAACCTTCTAAATTTTTAGTAGTACATGTAAAGAAAATAAAAATTAAAAAAATAAATAAAACGAAAGTGACAATCTTCTTATACATTATTATTCCACTGAATTCTTCACAGTATCGGAACGGAGGAAAAAACAGAGGAAATTTTGTTCTTTGAGTAAATGTTCTTCTGCCAGTAGCAATCAGTCAAATTCCTTGCCTGGAATTTGGTTTTGTACTTTTACTTTAATTCTTTCAGATTTTTATCTTCTACTACTTGCATTAGATTCCTGACTTCGCTTTTAAATTAAATCCACTTCTCTATAATACTTGTTCACTGAAAACAAACCCTGATTCATAGACATTGGAAATGTGAGGAAGTTAGAGCTCCATAATTGCATGGATTGCGAGTACTTGCCTCCTTTGGGAAACTAATCATCCCTTGAATCTGTCAGTATAATACACATGAAGAGTGCAAAAAGAGTAGATAATGAGTTTTGGGAATAGAATAAGTGTCACAGCTTCATCATCCTCATCATGAATTACTGTCTTTCAAAAACTGAAAACACTTAGTTTTACCGGATGAATGAATAGGAAGAGGGGCGAAATTATGAGATAGATGGTACAATGAAGCCATTTCTTCGTCACATGACAATTGAAAGATGTAATAAATTGAAGGCACTGCCAAATTACATCCTTCAAATGCCAATGTAGGTGGGTAGAATCCAGTGCAGCTCTAATCTAAAACAACATTGGGACATTTTCATACTTAGTTTTCCCAATTAGGAAGTTACTAATGCTCTTTGATTGCATTCATTGTGAGTGTTTGCTTCCCTTATGAAAATTTTCATCCTTGAATATCTATTCACATACATAGGGTACCTATTGAGCGTGAAAAGGGTGGATAATGAATTTTTGGTAATAGAAAATGGTGGCACATCTGTTATTGTTTCCCCCAATTTGATAACTATTCAATTTTATTATATATTTGAATGGAAAGAATACCAAAAGGGAGATGAAACTATAATTATGCCACGTCTTCCTTTCTTGTCAATTGGAATTGGAAATTGCCACAAATTAAAATCAATACCAGATCACATTCTTCAAAGGCCAAATTGAAGAAATAGAGATCAAAAGTTGCTCTATTCTACAATAAATCGTTCCAAGAAGTAGATCAGAGAAGACTGGACCAAAATCTCTCACATTTTTAACATAAAAATTGATAAGAAACATGTAAGGAGAAAGCACTTGAATTCTCATACAGCTGCAATCATGAATGGGCAAGAAAATAGATGTTAGGCAGTTTCATTAGGAACAGAACTAGTAATCGAAGAAGAAGATTGCGTAGTCTTTAAGTGACTGGAATGTGAATAATTTTGCTTGAAAATATTAATAAATGTTCATGGACAATATCCTCTGTTTATCATTAAAAAAAATCCCAAATATTTCCATACGACGTTATTATTTTTATTATTGTTGTCGTTATTATTATTATTCTATCTTTTACACCTAGCCCATGGTTTCTTATTGGCAATTCATGCATGAAATATGAAACGTTTTAAACATCTTTACACTAAGTATTGGTGTTTGAATCATTAACTTTCTGCGCGAGGAAGTTATTCTGGTCATTTTGCAGGGGAATTGATTTGTGTTCTTCTCAGCTTCTGTGAAGTGGCAAAATGGACTAGCGGCCTTCCTTTACTGCGTTGGTTAATTTTATTATACTCAAGTGTATTAAATTTCACGGCTGTTGCGGTTGCTGTTGCTTTATTATATCGTAGGAATTATTGTTTCGTTATTATTGGCTAAAGCTTTCGCATCCTCTCTTAATTTTGCAGAGTTTGGAGATCCTGGCACAGATGTTTATCAAAGTTGTTGAAGGCATTAATCCATCAGCTGTCAAGATCACTTTTAACAGTTGGGGAAACAAACAATTTTTTCTTTTTAATTATTCTTTTGAATATCTAGTGTCAATCGACAAATCAAGGACTGAAATTATATACAATCACATCATTAATCATTTACATATATATACATGTACGAAATGGTGGATAAGATTTGGATGGATTGGAGTTACTATTTCGATTAATTGGATTAGATGGCGCTTTATGAATCTATATCTGGATGAGCAAAATCTACAGCATACATAATATAGAAATATAAAAGATGCAAACATTAATTTTCATATCAGTACAAATTCTTAGAGCTAGCCAAGGAGTAGCTAGCCCATGTTCATGCATACAACTTATATAAAACACGACATAGAGAAATAAAATCATCAAATAAAAAAAAGACAGTTACTACCTTCTTGTCTCTGATGGTCAATTATTAATTTAGTCGCTATAGCAGTGCTCTTGAGTATTACAGACACGCATACACATATATAAAACTCTTACTCTTCAAGGCAAGAAGGTATTTTCAGTGGCATTGGAAGTAGAAGCGTTCATTCCAGCAGCAGCTTCACCAGTTGACTTATCGCACTTTTTAAACTTACCAACCCCTTGACGGCAAGAAGGGCAGCATGAATGGGACTTGAGCCACTCGTCGATGCAGCTAACATGGAAGCCATGGCAACACAGTGGCAGAACCCTAACGTCATCTCCCTCCACAAACTCCGCCAAGCAAACGGCACACGCAGTAACATTTAAGGCTGGCGGGTGCTGGTTGACAGGAGGAGTGGTACTGGTGTTGGTTGTGGTATTGTAATTGATTATTGGGAGAGAGTTGAGAACCTTCTTCTTAACTCCTTTGTTAGCTGCAGTGGATTCTGAAGAAGAGGTGCCGAGAAGATTCCTTAAGCAACGACGCAAGGCACAACGACCCGCCGCTATCAGTCCTATCACACATATCAAAGTGCAGAGGAAAGATGCTAGCATGATTACAAAATCATTTTCCACTGGGATGATTAAAACCTCGGGTGGAGGAGCTTCCAGTAGAAGTCTTGGCAAACGAGGCATGGCTTTTGGGAGAAAGAAAGGCTTGACTTGCTTCTTTTAGTTTAGGAGAAGAGAAAAGAAAGCTATCAATCGAAAGGCTTTGGCTTGTGTTGTGTGTTTCTTACCACTAGAATTTATAGGCAAATTGTAAATAATGAAGCGAGCTTATGCCGTGTAATACTATTCGGAGAAATCTTAAAATTCAAAAAAATCTCATAGTGGGCTGACTCCTTATCCTTAAACTAAATTCACCTTTCAATTTTTCCATCATTTAGTTTATGAACTTCTAATATCATTATAACAATTAATTTGTTCACGTACGTCTACCATGAGAAAGCCTTTTTAAATTAACTTTTTCTTCTTTTCCAGACACGTGTAGCTAGTAAGCAGTAGATACAAATTTGTCTTCTAAATTCTTTTGTCCCTCTCCCAATTTACATTAATGCATCTCTTGTCATAATCCGTCAAGTATGATTCATAATTTAAAGGTAATTTCATGCCTCTTATAATATGCTCATGTCTTGATCTATTTGAAACGGGTTATATATATTCCTCAATATGCCTACAATAGTTTCGTTTATTTTCTTTAATTTTTATTCTTTCATTTCTGCGTAATTTTATGGCAATGTCTTCATATTCAAGTCTATTGAATCTATCACTTTATTTTCATGAGAAATAACTAAGATTTTCCAATGAACTTCCTTATTTCTTGAGTCTTATATTTATTTTCATGAGAAATAACTAAGATTTTCCAATGAACTTCCTTAATTCTTGAGTCTTATATTGAATGGTTAAATGGGGGTCTTTGAGTTTTGAGTTTAGAAAATTGATCACTTTATATATCCATTATACCTAGAGCCCTATACAATGTGATATTAGTGTTAAAAACTAGTCCTCAGTTCAAACGAGTAGGGTTAATATTCGGGATCCATCAAGAGAGTTTTGTCCAATAGGAGATTGTTGATAAACATTAAGTTTCTTGATATGTAACAATTATAACCCCTAATCTTACATATATATACATATAAACATGAATGTATGATCTAGATCAAATTGATTAATAATTGTCAAATAGAATATGTGAGATATAAAACATAAAGTTATAATCTTAAATTAAAGTCCCATCACTGGAAATTAAATTTGAAATTTATTATATTATTTGTTCATCGTACTTTTATATTATTGGTTGAGTTAGTTATATCTCAAATATTTCTATCAACTTATGAACAAGATTACGAGAGAGAGAAAATTAGAAATTATTGTATGCAATTAATCTTGTGGATAGAAAGACGAGTCTGAAAGCAGGTTGATAATATAATTGATAATGAAAGTTGACTTGGAAAGGTTTTGGAATATAATTGTTTCCCCGAGTTTAGTAACACAGGCAGCTATTAATCGGAAGGGAATATTAACCAAAAGTGTTTGCCGTAATTAAGGTCTTTTTATTTGCAAATGAGAATGGAGAACAGATCCATCCTTTCTTTTTAAAATCGGGATAATCTCTAAAGTTATTTAGTTTTGTTAAATTCAATAAACCACTCACTAAACGTTTATATTGTAATTTACGTAAATATAGTGTTAGTTAATATACGTGCAAAAGCGTTCTCTCGAGACGATAGGGAAACTTTGGAGCATAATGCACAGGTATATTAGACAGTAAGAATTGGTTTCGATTAATCTTTGATTTTACATTTCACCAATGAGAGAGTATCACAAACGAATTGGTGGAGGAGCATCAATCTAATACTGGAATCCAGGTAGGTGTTCTAAAATTTTTACCGACTGGTATTTGCGCCATTGGACCATTTCGTTGACATCAAATATTGATGGTGGTTGGCAACATTGATAAGATAGCGTGAAAGGATGCAACACAAACATCTCCTTCGCATGGGAATGCAACAGTTACTACCTACACATATATAGTGCCCAATTACTGATAATCAAGGGACGTTTATGGTCTACCACTAGGAAATGGTGGTCTAATCATTTCTTTATATATGCCCTTGCCAACAAGGGAAAGAAACTTGTCACTCACAGCTTTGTTAACTAATTAAGCCAAACAATTCATTTGGTGCAATCGTAGGTTGGATCATTTTTGCATAAAACAAAGGAAACATTAATGATATCGAAGAACCACGCCATGGCCATTGAAGTACACTAGTGCTATAAAGCATTTAAAACGCTGCTTTAAGCATTATAATCATATAAATTTGAATGATTTCTTCTGAGTGCACTCCGCACATTGCAAACGATCTGACATAAAGGAATTTCAACCTATGTAAAACTCTAAATTAGAGCAGTATGAAATCTATGTAGTTTTAGCTTTATTGTAAGTTCAGCCATATACGTAATATTTAAGTGGAGAATTTATAATTGATTTAAAGGCCAAATTGCAGATATCATATCATCGTGAAGAGTTTGCATCTATTATACCTTGCAATATTAATGGGATGAAGAAGCATCCAAGAGCACTTAAGCAAAATACAAAAACTACGGTAAGATAATTGGTGCAGTGCAACATGTGATTCTACATTAACTTATCATCTAGCCACACATGTAGTAGTGTTCTTAATTTGCTCTTTTGCTCTCAATCTTCCTAGTTTCCATCATAACGTACCTCAGAATTAAAGAAAATTGTAAAACCACGACGTGGATTGTGGTCCTGCCTTGGTATAATTGCAGTTGTTAAATTACGATATTAATTATTAAGTAAACTAGAAATGTGTACTGGATGTATCCTGTAAATACTCGTAAATCAATAAAAAGGTTTTGAAATATTGCAAACTAATTATTGTAAAAGTAATTTGGCAATTGCAAAAACAACAAACAATTTATTAAATAATATTATTTTTATTAAAAGATAATTATAAATTAAATTAAAAATAGTAAATATAATATAATAAGAATATATAATAATATTTATCTTATTCTTAAAGTTAATAATCACTTCAATTCTATATTACTGCTTAAAACCATCTTATATATTATTATGAGTGAGATTATTTACACCTACAAAATTTATTTTTGCCGCATCATTTTAAATACACCACAATAATTAAATTTTTTAAGTAGATTTTCATTTATCTCAAATTTTTTAAGTAGATTTTTATTCTTTTATAATTTCAAAAATAATCATAACTTAAATTTAATAAATTAATTCTCGATTAAAAATAAAAAATAAAAAGAACAGTAGTGCTAAACTTATAACCTACATACAACCCAAACTCTATAACCTGATTTGACAGTCTACGTGACAAAAATTCACAAAAAAAATGAGAAAAGTTACATCTCCAACATGATTTTGTTATATAAGTTGTCATATCATGTTGTAAAATTTAGGCTGTAAGTAAGTGTTAAGTCTGGTATTACTATAAAAAGAATCATAAGCGTTAGTAAGAATTAAGATATTTATAACAGATTTCTTTTGAAAAAAAAAAATCTAATCAACTTTTTGGAAAAATATTTTTGTTCTTACAACATTCTTAACCAAATTTAGTATCGGTCTATGTAATTTAGTTAATTATATAAAGTTATTTGCAAAAATTTGAAGATGAATCAAATAGAAATTTAAATTATTTTAGTATTCTAATGGTGGGTGTATTAAGAAGAATGGACGTGAAAATATTTATTTTTGTGAAAAAAAGCCTCATCCTATTAATATATGTATTATTTTTCTTACATTTTAAATTTTCACAATGAGTACAAGTGTTTTCCACGAGAGATACGTATAAATTGTCTTATTCAAGTTTATTACTCTTACAAAAATGATCAGTATTTATTTACCATTAAATACATCCACACAGCCACATATTAATTATTACATGCATAAGCACATAAGAATAGTTAATCAACACGTAAGCAGCCCAAATATTCTTGTTTTTTAATTTTTTATCAATATTCATATGGTTGAAGTGCTTGTTTCCATGGTCATGGAGCAACTGTCTCTGATCCTTCGCCAACAGAAGCAATTTCCAGGCCATCGGAGTTGTGCTTCATGATGACGCAAACACTAAACAAGTGAAGGAAATCTGTGAGAGATTGTTTAGCGGAGCTTCAAAGACACGTCCCATGACATAGACGACGTGTCGGATGAGCGGAATGACGAATTACGAATGAAAATGGCTCAAACAACTTGAAAAGTGATTACATACGAAGGCACTTACATGTACATAAGATATTCCTTACCTTTAAGACCTACAAACAAATGTTGCCCGTAATCGTAGGTCCAAAAATTAAAAAGATAAAACACTTTCCTGTCTCTTCGGTCGTTTATGTAAAACACCCACATTTATATGTGTGGGTTGAATGGCATGGATAAGGAAATTGATGACACATTGGTCTCATCTGCTCCCAAGGATAATAAGAAAAAAGAAATCATATTACGCAAACTTGCTAGTTGGATTTTAGTCAATTGTATGTATGTCCAATGGCGTATTTGTTGTATTTTTGAGGCACTGATTGGATAGAATACAAAAGGCAGTCGAAAAACGTAGAGGATGGAAAGTGAAAGTCTACTAGATGCATGTTTGTTCGCCTATAATTTCCTCTTCATTTTGTGGTGTAAAGTGTGAAAGCATTTTTACCTTGCGCACAATCCTACATCAGTGGGAAATCAAAAGGAAGTATGGGAAAGCTTGACTATATAATAAAGCTCCATTCTTCCCTTATTCTTGTCCCAAGCTTATGTATTAAGCTTCTCTCTTCTTTCTCCATTGTTATCTCATCCCTTCTAATTATGAGAGAGATTGTAATATTTTCTTCATTAAAATATTTTTGGTATTGTCCCGTGGAGGTTTCCCTCAAATTGAAGATTTTACCACATTAAATTTTTATATCTTTCTTTATTGCCTTTATTTTATTTATTGTGAAAGGTAATGCCATCTAAATTGTTATTTCTAACATAACAATTTATTTCTTGTCTTTTATTTAAGCTACAGTGGGAGTGCTCAAACTCCTAACAGTGGTATCAGAGCCAGATTGTCAAGGCATAGCCAAAGACTAGGGCAGTGAGTGGTTACTTGTATGGTTATATACATGTCTAGGAAAGCTTTGTCAAAAAGACGATAAGAGTCTAAGGAGACTGGATTTTAAGTGGGACCGCTTGTGACCCCTTCAGTCTTTCCTGGAAGTTTTTCTGGTGTATTTTAAATCATACGGCACTTACTACTATTCTTGATTATTGTTTAGCAGTGGTGTACATATACAAATACGGTTACTGTTTACGTATATAATACTATTCAAGGATACTGTTCACATATAGGTACTGTTAACTACAAGACAAATGGTAACCAAATTTAAGATATAGAAGTTCGATGAAAACAACTTTGGACTATTGAAAATAAAAATAAAGGCTATATTGAGAAAAGAAAATTGCTTTGAAGCAATTGATGGTAGACTGGAAAGTATGCAAGATAAAAAGAAATGGAATAAGAAAGCATACGTAAAAACAAGGAATAGAGAATAATGACTTCTCAATAGCAGAGGCCTTATCCGCCAACAAAGGGAGATCAAAGGAACATGGTTCTAATGGGAGTCACAATCAGAACAGGGGAAAAGGAAGCTTGTTAAATGCTACCATTGTGGTAAGCAAGGGCATGTTAAAAAAGAGTGTCTACATCTTAAGAAGAATGGAGAGAGAAACAGTAAAGGAAAAAAACCTAAGTCGTCAGGATCTTAAGGTTGTGTAGCAAGTACTTTAGGAAATGGTGAAGTCTTGTGCAGCGAGGTAACAACAGTTGCAGAAGATAGAAAAAAGGTTTGCTGATATTTGGCTAATTGATTCAACAGCAATATGGCATATGACTTCTAAGAGAGAATGGTTTTATCAATATAAGCCCACCTCAGAAGAGTCTATGTACATGGGTGACGATCATGCCTTAAAGAATGCTGGTATTGAAACTGTCAAAGTAAAAATATCTGATGGTACGATTCACACTATCCAAGATGTACATGTGATTAGCTTGAAGAAAAATTTGCTATTGATGGGATAGTTGGATGATCTTGGATGTGACTTCCACACGAAAAATGGGACCTTGAAAGTTGTCAAATGTGCGCTTGTGGTGATGAAGGCAGAAAAGATTGCTGCTAACCTATACATGCTCCATGGAGAAACTATTCAAGAGGCAAAAACAGTTGTCGCTAGTTCTAGAGAAGAATTGTCTATGATATGGCATCGAAGACTTGGCCAAATGTCTGAAAAAGGGTTTGAAAATTCCCTCTGATAAAAAACTGCTTCTTGAAATTAAAATTGTAATTTTACTTTTTTGTGAGCATTATGTTATTAGCAAGCAAAGTAGACTAAAATTTAGCAAATTTGTTGCTAGGAGTAAAATTATTCTAGACTTGATTCATTCTGATGTTTGAGAATCGCCAGTTACATCCCTAGGAAGAGCAAACTATTTTGTATTGTTTGTGGATGATTATTCTAAGAGATGTTGGGTGTATGTCATCAAGAATAAGTTAGATGTATTTCCTGTATTTAAAGCCTTTAAAGCACAGGTGGAACTTGAATCCGGAAAAAGGATCAAGTGTTTGAGGACAGATAATATGAGAGAATTTTGCAACAAGGAATTTGACGCATTTTGCAGTCAAGAATGAGTAAAACGGCAGAAGACAATTACTTATACACCACAACAAAATGGAATGATAGAGTGGATAAATAGAACTCTCACAGAAAGAATGAGAATGTTATTAAGGATTGTGAGTCTACCCAAGATATTTTGAGCAGAAGCAGCCACTACTAGGGATGCTAAAATCTGGGTGCGAGGGCGGGTTTCGCATTTTCACACCCGGACCAGATTATGTATTTTCATCCCCAGTCACCGGATTTTTCCTGAAAATTTTGCATGCGGTGTGGGTACGGGTTTACTCGGATATGTAATTTCTCTCCCCGCACCCGGATTTTAACCAGAATAATTCCCTGGATTTCCCTAATTTGTGCATAATTCAATGATTGAGCAACATAAATATAAAATTCGAAAATCCTTTATCAAAAGTAAATAAATAGTAAAAAAACAACACTAAATTCAATTAATTAATCTTTCTTAAATTCCAAACTCAACGCGGATTCTTTCTAATGAGCTAGAATCAATGGGCTAACCTGCAAATCTAAGCGCCGATCTATCTGGCGGTGGGCCGGTGGCTGACCACCAATAGCAAGAGGACGAGGTGGCCGACTGGCTGCAGTGATGGCGAAGGACGGAAGGGTATTCGGAGGCTGAGAGTCGTGACCAACGAAAGGACGAGTTGGCCGTAGCGAGAGAACGACGATCAGAGGCTAAGAGGCAAGACCAGCTAGAGGATGAGTTGGGCACAGCGAGAGAACAACATCAGAGGCTGAAAGGCGTGACCAGCGAGCGAACCACGTGGTCGCAGTGACAGAACGATGATCGAAGGCTGAGAAGCATGACCAGTGAGAGGACGAGGCAGTCGTAGTGACAGAATGACGATCGGAGGCTAACTGACTGAGAGACTGAGAGGGGCGTGAGTTCAAACTTGTGTTACGGTGTATTACATATTAGGGATTTGAAATTTTTAACACATGACAACAATATTATAAATATTATAAGACATTATTATATAAATAATTTTAATTTTTTAAAATGTAACATATTTTTAGTCACGGGTGTGGGGCGGGGAGGGTGTATACCAGACCTGGACCGCACCCGAACCTGGACCGCACCCGGATGTAAATTTAAATTTTTTACCCATCCCCGTACTTGAACCCCACAAATTTAAAGAAATTTGTCCCCGAAAAACCCGGGTAAAATATGGGTACCCAAACTATCCGGTTATTTTTTCCATCCTTAGCCACTACAATCTGTTACTTGATAAATAGGTCTCCATCAACAGCAATTGATATGAAGACATCTATGGAGATGTGGACTGGTAAGCTAGCTGATTATTCCTCCCTTCATAATTTCGAATGTCCTGCTTATATGATGTATCATGACCAAGAAAGAACGAAGCTGGATCCAAAATCCACGAAATGTATTTTCTTAGGGTATGCTAATGGAGTAAAGGGGTATCGCCTATGGGATACTACTGCCCATAAGGTAGTCATCAACAGGGATGTTGTCTTTGTAGAAGATATGTTTAAATGTGAAGAAAGTGACAGCACGAAGAAAAATGTTAAGACTGTATCAATATAGGAAGAAACAGTTTCTTCTGAAGCAATACCAGTACACGATGATCAAGAACTAGTCGAGTTAGAAGCAACTAAAGTTCGCCGATCAACTCGAGAAAGAAAGGAACATTCTTGGCATTCAGAGTATGTGATGGCGAACAATGTCGCATACCGCTCCTAACAGAATATGGGGAGCCTTCAATCTTTCAAGAGACTATAAATTGTTTTGATGCATCTCTATGGATGACAGCAATGCATGAAGAGATGAAAGCTTTAGACAAAAACAAGACATGAGAACTTGTGTCGCTACCACATGGAACAAAAGCCATCGGAAACAAATGGATCTACAAGATCAAACGTGATGGCAATAATTTAGTGGAGTGGTATCGTACTAGACTGGTGGATAAAAGATATGCTCAGAAAGAAGGACTTGATTTCAACGAGATATTCTCTCATGTGATACGACTTACAATAATTCGGGCAGTCTTAGCTATGTGTGCTACATTTTGATTTACATTTAGACCAGTTAGATATAAAAATTGCGTTTCTTCATAGAGAACTTGAAGAAGAAATTTATATGCTCCAACCGGAAGGTTTTATTAAAGAAGGAAAAGATAACTTAGTTTGCAGGTTAACCAAATCTTTGTACAATTTAAAACAGGTGCCAAGGTGTTGGTACAAGAGATTTGATTTGTCAAGGTGTTGGTACAAGAGATTTGATTCATTCATTATCAGCCTTGGGTACAACAGACTTAGTTCAGATCATTGTATGTATTACAAGAGGTTTGAGGAAGACTTTATCATTTTGCTATTATACGTGGACGATATGTCAGTAGCAAATACTAACAAAGATCAGATCCAAGAATTAAAGACATAGTTCGCTAGGGGATTTGAAATGAAGGATTGAGGATTGACAAATAAGATTCTAGGGATGTAAATTCCCTGAGACAGAAAAAGCAGAAAGATTTGGCTATCTCAAAAGAACTACATGAAAAAAATCTTGTGTCACTTCAACATGCAAGATTGTAGGCCAATTTCCACTCCATTTCTTGTTAATCATAAAATATCCTCAAGTATAAGTTCTAACAATAAAGCGGAAAGGATGGAAATGTCTCGAGCATCGTATGCATCAATAGTTGGGAGCCTAATGTATACTATGATTTGTATAAGACCAGACACTGCACAAGCAATGGGAGCGGTCAATAAATTCATGGCTAATCCGAGGAGAGAGCATTGAAATTCTATCAAGAGGATCTTTAGATATATCAAAGGGACCTCTGATGCTCCACTTTGCTATGAAAGATTAGAGTTCATTGTCAAAGGCTATGTTGATTCAGATCTTGCAGGAGATCTTGACAAAAGGAAGTCCACTACAAGTTATGCCTTTACACTTGTAAGAGATGCTGTGAGCTGGGTCTGTTGTGGCTCTATCTACAACAGAAGCAGAGTATATGGCAGCTACACAAGCTTGCAAGGAAGCTGTCTAGATCAAAAGGTTATTAGAGGAACTTAGACACAAACATGAGAAGATTTCTTTATTTTGTGACAGTTATAGTGCCTTGTATATCACAAGGAATCCATGCTTTCATTCAAGGACGAAACATATAGGAGTTTAATATCATTATGTAGAAGAAGTAGTGGAAAATGGAATAGTGGATATGCAGAAAATCGACACAAAGGACAATATAGCAGATGCATTAATCAAACCAATCAATGTTGACAAGTTCATCTGATGTAGAACGTCTTGTGGCCTGTTAGAAACGTGAGCAGCATGTATAGAGACAAGACTGAAAGGAAAAATGCCTTCAAGTGGGAGAATGTGAAGTGTGAAGGCATTTTTGCCTTACACGCAATCCTACATAGGTGGAAAATAAAAAAGAAGTGGGAAAGCTTGACTATATAATAAAGCCCCCTTCTCCTCTTATTCTTATCTCAAGCTTATATATTAAGCTTCTCTCTTCTTTCTCCTTTGTTATCTCCTTTATTCTAATTGTGAGAGAAATTGTAATATTTTATTTATAGTAAAATATTTTTGGTCTTATCTCGTGAAGGTTTTACCACATTAAATTTTTGTGTCTTCATTTATTGCCTTTATTTTATTTATTGTGGAAGATAGTGTCATCCAAATTATTTTTTCTAACATAACAATTTATTTCTTGTCTTTTATTTGAGCTGCAGTGGGAGTGCTCAAACTCCTAACATGTGGATAAATAATTGTTGTCTATTTTCTCTTCATTGCCTTTTATTCTTTATTTTTCTTCCCTATGCAATATTTAAATATTAATCTTAAGGAATAGATAGTTGGAGTACAATTTAAAATGCTCTTTATGATCATTTTTCTCTTCATTTAAAATGCACTAATGCATGTTTATTGTATAAAGACTGTACAGTTATTTTTTTTCTCAATTCTGATGGACCAGGTGTATTGTTTTGTGTACAATATTGTTGATCCTTATTAACATTAGTGACCTGGTACATTCTAAATAACACTTACTGGGACATCTTTATCCTTGGCCATGAACCTCCTTTAGGTTTTTATTCACCCATTTTTTACTTTGGCCATGAACCTCCTTTAGGTTTTTATTCACCCATTTTTTACTTGATTTTTGTATTCTCTGTGAGATTGTGATTGGTAATTTTTTTACTTAGGTCATGGTTCTATAACTAACACCTAAATTCTTGGCGTAGGAGATCTGTCTCTATATAATTCCCAATTCTAAAGAAGTTTTGTTTGAACTTTTTAATTTAAGATGGATTGTAATTTTAAAAAAAAAAAAAGCAGTTCTCTCTAACTCATCTCTTTTACCATAACTATTTTCTTCTCTTTTACAAGAAATGCTAGTTGTACATTCTCTTAATACTCCTTTTTATAACCAATCTATCACAAAATATATCTGTTAATTGCGTACAACAATTTTTTTTTTTAAGTTTTGTTTGAAAGCCTTGGAATTAAGTTTGAGATTTGTCTCTAAAATAATGCTATTAATTATATATTTTCATAAAATATCACAATCTTTCTTTCCCTTCTTTCATTCAAGAGTCAATCCTAACAAAATAAGATATTAATAATTTTATAAAAAAATAAAAATAAACAACAAAAAAAGCCATTAAAATAGTTGCACCTTTAAAAATCATACAAAATCCCACCGACTCAATTCCAAGCTATTGATTTGTGGCTAAATCCTTGCCAGTTAGTCAAGAGACATGACATGCCTTAAAATATTTCGTGGTTGTTCTAGAAATGCACTTAAGTTTCCCAAAATTTGAATATCCACCCGATCAATGCTTTCCCCAAGTCCTCAACCGTCAGCTTTGCAAGAACTATATCAATAATATCATAAATACAATCAAAAGGTTGTCTCTTATTACTAAAACTAAGTGTTGTGAGTAGCTATTAAGATTATGGACCTCCCAAAACTCCATATCGGTATGACATTGTCTACTTTATGTCTAAGCTCTCATGGATTTGCTTTTGGATTCTATCCAAAAGGCCTTATGTCAATAGAGATCTCGTCTGTACTTATATACCCATGATCCTTCCCATCTCTAACTAATATGAGACTTTGGTCGCACTTTCAACAGTAGCATTAGACTAACTCATAATATTATCCATGGCATTTGTAGTCTCGTTGAAGACGAAACAGTAGGACAAATGACTTGCAGTAATAATGCGGGTAAATATAATGACATTAACAGCAAATCCTAAGTTTTTAGTAATGCAAGACAAATTTTAGTAGTATTCCTAATCATATTGCAATAGTTTCCGCAATGTTGATAAAGGGCCAAGGCAGAGATTTGATGGAATAGATATTCATTTCTAAGAAACTTGGGTGAAGTTACAACACAATCACCAACTATTCCATGACATGACAAATCTCTTGAATTTATATGGTTTTCAAAATTGTGTTGTTCATAACTCTCCACCATAACTGCCTTCCCATTTCCTTAGTATCCCACCAGATAAACATGTATGAAAATGATTAAAGGCTATATACGATATACTTGTTTTATTGCAGTGCCAGCATATATGACATATATATTGAAAGTAAGAGAAACTTTTGGCCACCAACATCTCAAAAGCTTCAGCTAAGAATTCAAGTTCAGCCAGGTTAATTATCACAGACATCATGGATATCATCAAGAACCATTTTCTAGTAGCGTGAGTACTAAGGTTGAACAGCTATCCCCACAGCCCATAAGTATTGACCTTACCAATCTGCCCCTGATAAAACTCGACTTCTCTCCAAAAGCACCATTAATCCACCACCTAATTAACTCACAGGCAAAAGAGAACAAATCAAGGACTTGGAAACATAGAAAATTAAACATTGAGAATTATGCCACATATATAAAGTTGTTTACTTAATAGGAGTTGATGCACTGTAAAGCATTTCGAACAGAAATATATATTTAGCAAGGGGTTGACTACAGTGCACCTGCTGTATCATACAGCAGGTGCTTTTTTTTTAAATTTTGAAGCAAAAGTTGTAATTACAACTTTTGCTTCAAAGTAAAACAAGTAAAAGTCCACCTGCTGTACCATACAGCAGGTGGACCGTAGCTTTCTCCATTTAGCAATCAAGAGATGAAAGACTACTTTTATCCCTTGGCGTGTCTTTAAGGTCCAACATGGCGAGCTCAGGTAGAAGGGGGTCCATGTCTTCACTTTTCTCATATAAAACAATGAACCACTTTGTCTCAGATTTTGAGAGCGGCCATTGGAGAAAGTGATCCAAGTCATGCTTCAATTGTACTGCAAGATTCCAGTCGGTATCATTGTCAAGCTGGTCTTTTAGATGTTTAATAGTGAACCCGCCCCGGTCACCTCCATGATTCTTTCCCCCTCTCAACCTTAGTAAAAGGTTTTGCAATGGAAAAATTGAGAAAATAGACACAATTAGGGGGCTTAGTTGAAAAATAGACACATCCTGAAAAATTTTTATGCCATAGACATTTTCTTGACAAAAAGACTTAAATACCCCCTTTGAAATTACTTGCATCCAATTACTTGCATCCAACACTCTTTTTGGATATTTAGAGCTATATATCGCGCGAAGACTTGCGCGCTTACTGGACAGACACTCAACACATTAATCCGACACAACTCGACACTCAACATTCTTGCATCCGACACAACTCGACACTCGACATTCTTGCATCCGACACAACTCGACACTCGACATTATTTCATCCGACACAACTCGACACTCGATATTACTTGCATCCGACACAACTCGACATTACTTACATCCGACACAACTCGACACTCGACATTATTTGCATCTGACACACCTCGACACTCGACATTACTTGCATCCGACATAACTCGACTGTCGAGTGTCTTCTTCATCACAAAGAAACGCGTCGATTTTCACCATTTTTACATACATCAAACCAAAAAATCAACCAAATAACACTTCATTTAGCCCCACAAACACAGAATAAATACAAAATACGAACTCAAACTCAAATCCTCAAATTCAAAATCCCTAAAATCTACCTCAAATCCCCAAATTTAGAATAAGTTTGTTGTTCCTCTTGCTGCGTTTCGGACTGCGCTTCGATAGTGTATTAGAAGCTAGACAACAACAGACGAACGGTTATAGAAATAGGACACGATTATGGAAATAGGATACGGTAACTGGTAAGTGAAGGAAAGAAGGAAATAAAGAGTTTAGGAATAAATTGAATTTCAAAAGGTATTTGAGTCTTTTTATCAAGAAAGTGTCTACGGCATAAAAATTTTTTAAGATATGACTATTTTTTAACTAAATCCCTTAATTACGTCTATTTTCTTAATTTTTCCTTTCGCAATTAAAGGCTAAGCATTGCCTCGATGTCATCATCAAGGCATGACTTTTAAACTGCCCACATTGTCCTTAAAACATTAAATTTCTGCTATCAAACAATACATGCATCTTATTATATATACACTATAATGATTTTATTATAATTATTTTCTTTTTCCAAACTATAAGAGTTGTGCTAGCTTTTGTTGAGACTGTAGTGTTTGTATTCTTATAATGTATGAATGTAGCTAATATATTTGTACTAATGGGATACAACTATATGAGTTTTATCAAAAAAAAAAAAAAATCACACACGCACACACACATATATTTATATGAAAACCATATCTCATGTACATATATTTAAGTTGAATATAAGATCTATTTACAAAATGTACTATATGACCGTGAAGCATGTGAAACCTACAATTTGATTAGAAAATTAATTATAATTAGTGGGCAGCAATGTAAATAAATTAATTATATAAGAGTTAAAAAAAATATCTACATTTGAAAACTTAAAAAATACAATTAACGAAGCACGACTTATTTGATCATATTTTTAAAACATAACAGTGGATTCAGAAGTGTATTAAATGCAATATAATTAAATGCAGTTTGGTGCGCAGGCTGGGTGCAGGAATTGGCAATTGGGTAGCGTGGGCGGGCGGTTTTTCCAGCGACCTGACAGCGGTTCCCGGCGTGGGCAGGATCGCATGGCTGGTCGAAGTAAGGGTTTGGTGTTTTATTAGGTTTAGGGTTTCTTTTTTCTCTTTTTTTTTCAGTTTTCGAGAAGAAGGTAAAGGAGAAGAAAGAGCTGAGTCAGCAGCTCTTTCAGCTCTTTCTGAAAATGGGAAAATGAAAATTTGATGCTCTCAGTCTGAGTTGCTTATCCAAATCCAACTCCAATATGTCAACAGTGAGCAACAAAATTACGTGTACAGTATATTCCCACCAATCGATATATAACATTCATTAAATGCAAATCGTACTTACGTATCATTACATTCACTTTACACTCTCCATTATTATCCATATCCACCGTGACTAAACAAAATACAATAATAATAATAATATACAACTTTTTTTCAACGAATATTTTAAATATTAAAGAGAACCGGTTACAACCCAGCCAATCTATTATATATGGAAATATAAATGAAAAAAAGAAATATATATATATATATATATATATACATATAATTCATGAATGATTATCAAAAAAGATGTTAAGAGTTTAAATAAATATTTACAAGTTATAATTCATGAATGATTATCAAAAAAGATGTTAAGAGTTTAAATAAATATTTACAAGTTATATATATATATGAAATTTAGGTTGTAGCTGAAAATGCCTTAGGCAATTACTTTGGAACCTTTTTTTGTTATCATTTAAGTAGCTGTGGTTTTGGAGCAGACTTGTCATGTCAAGCAGACTTCTTAACGCCACTAGGTTTTCAAAGGAAAACTAGTTTAGATCCCTAAATTTGATTAAAACACTTGTAAATCTACAGTAACAATAAACATCCCTTAATTTTAAACGATATTAGCGCCATATCCTGCTTAATTTAAAGGTACTGTACCCTTATTTATCATATCAGACTGATAAAGTAATAGAACTTTATACAATCTGGGGGCTGAATTGAACCTGCTAATTCATAGAATGTATTGGTGAAGAAGGATGAGGGATACAAATGGAATTGAATTAAGTGATACTAAAAAACAATTTGTTTTAAAAATTTGAAATGTGTTATGAAACTAAAATGTTAAATGGTTAGTATAATAGTTATGTTAGGATGTAAATGAAAGAACTGCAAAGTATGAGGGATGCCATGGTTCTGTGATGCAAACAGATAACAAATGTAGTGAGGCCGTGAGATGAATAAAGAAGTGGGGAGTGCAAAATAAGAAACAAAATATAGAAATGGAAAGATGCAGAGAGTTAAGAGAATGAATTGTTTTCTAATTTCCAGGTATGTAAAATGACAAAGCGGGGGCTCTATTTATAGATAGATGTTAGAACCGCCTAAGGCCACCCATTAAAGCCAATAAACATTTTGCCAATGCCAAAACCAATCAAAGCTTGCCTAATACTGAGCCAATAAGAACTTAACACTTATCACTAAACCAACAAGTGAGTGACACCTCATTTTTTTAGTGTGGGGGGAATCCACCTTAAGTTTACAATAAAATGATGTATTAAAAAATCGAGTTATTTTAGACCAACAGTGGGAGGCTAATAGCATCATTCTTTTATGGGACATCAGGCTTCAACAAAAAAGTTGTTGGGCTTCATTGGGTTGGGTTTGTTCAACTTGGGTTGTATCATGATCAATAGTAGTGCTATTTAAGCTCGGCTGATTGCCTTAAAAAAGGCCCAAACTTTTTATGTGATCAAAATAGTAATATTAAATTAAAAAAAAAACCTTATTTCATAGATTATAATTAAAAAGAAAGATGGGTCTAATGGTGAGAGTATGAGAGAGGAGACAAACTCAAAGAAAATTGAAGTAAAGATGATCCTAATTACATGCATCCCAAGCATCTATGAAAATTTTCTTATTTTTATTGCAGTGTTATCTTTACTTAAATTGGTAGTAGAGTCCAATTCGTTAATGGCTGTGGTCATGAATAGCTTCACTCTTTATCATCAAGTTGGTCTTGGGTTGAATTTCAAAGCAAAAAATATAAGGGGCTAATATATATTAGACGACCGAATCGATGCCCACCCTCAAATTGTTGGGCAACGAATTACAGGGGAAGTTTTGAACCGTCTAGTTTTTCTCTTTAAGTATCTTAGAAGTGGAAATATGATAACGAAAACAAGACTTGGTTAGTCAATCGTGCAATCAACTATAGATATGCAATTCTTTAATTTCTATTACATAACAAAGTTTGTTATTATGTGAAACTCTCAAACTACTCGACATTCTTGAAAACTCAATTTACCCAATAAACTAATACATTTGGTCAGAGTTAAATATGTATGTCACTTCGTATTGACAAAATTTCAATTTTGGATGATAGGAAAATTTATAACCAATTAAATATTTTTCACCAGCCACTTAAAGATATTTGAAAAAAAAAACTCTAAAATCATACACTCTAAACCTTTGATAATACGAAACAAAACCCTCAAACAGTCATCTTATTATTTCTTCATTTTTATGTTTTAACGTGCACCAAAAAGAAAAAAAGGATATATATATATATTCTACAATTTCCTTTGCAATATTTCTCTCTTGTTGCTGGAAAAAAGTTTCTTCTTTATTCAACATGTCTCATTCATACCAATTTCTCTCATCTTTGTTGAATAAAGCACAAGTCATTGGAAGGGAAATAAACATTTCAAAGAAAATTTTCGCACATTTATTGGACAATTTATGAGAAGTACCTTGAAAGTTTTCCAGTGGTGAAGAATAAGATACTAGCAAAGAACTTTCAGGGCAGTGGTGTTATGCACAAGCGGAAGCGATAACCAACCGAACAACCCAAAATGCACAACCACAACTATGCCAGATAATTGAATATAATAGTAATTAAAGAGGCAACTAATCAATCACAATGCAGAAATAGAATACACACCATGATTTAACGAGGTTCGGTATTAGTACCTACGTCCTCGGGCGCCGCTGAAGAAACTTTCCACTATCTTCAAAGAGAATTACAAACTTTTGGGTTACAATACAAATACCACAACTATTGGGCCAAACTGTAATTACCCAAATAGTTGGGCCAAACTATAATTACACAAACAATTGGGCAATACTACAAATACCCAAAATCAAAGGAGGAAAAAGCAAATATTACAAACTTTAAGGTCCTTACTGAAAGGCCCTTAAACTATGAGGTCTTATATGTGAGACCTTACAACTTTAAGGGGGGTGAAAGATATTTCAATTTGAGACAATAAAAATTTCCCATATGGCTTCCTTTTATAAGGGCCACATGAGGCCCAATTTTGGAGTCCTACCGATGTGGGATCCTTGTTAATGCATATGAGCCAAAACACCAACAAATCTCCACCTTGGCGAATATGCCAACCCATCACAAAACTCTTCTTTTTCCCATATTCTCTATCACAACTGCAACGCCTCCAAATGCGCCCAATGGCGTGATCAAACTCGCACAATGTTGATCAAGTCCAAACTATGACTGAACTTGATCGCTGTCACAACCTTAGTCAACATATCTGCGGGATTCTCGGCAGTCTCAATCTTCTGAAGTAAGATTCTTCCTTCATCAATGATTTCCCGCACAAAATGATACCGAACATCAATATGCTTCGTACGAACATGGAACACTGGATTCTTCGCTAAGTGGATAGCACTCTGACTGTCAGAATAAAGAGTAATCTTTTTCTGCCCAATTCCCAATTCATCCAGCAAACCCTGTAACCAAATAGCTTCCTTCACAGCCTCTGTCATAGCCATATACTCTGCCTCCGTAGTAGACAAAGCCACTGTAGACTGTAAAGTAGACTTCCAACTTACTGGTGCTCTTGCAAGAGTAAACACATAATCGATTGTTGACCGACGTTTATCCAAATCACCAGCATAATCTGAATCAACATAACCAATAGCATACTGACCACATGTATCATCTCTCTCAAAGACTAAGCCAACATCCACGGTTTTCAACAAATACAGTAGAATCCATTTCACTGCTTGCCAATGTTCCTTTACACAGGATCATGCCTTATGC
This sequence comes from Boswellia sacra, assembly GCA_013180625.2. Lineage (NCBI taxonomy): Eukaryota > Viridiplantae > Streptophyta > Magnoliopsida > Sapindales > Burseraceae > Boswellia > Boswellia sacra. The sequence goes on along the minus strand of SNVD02001661.1, from coordinate 1,389,587 downwards.
TGCTTCACAACTCCACTGCCATGTGAATATCAGGTCTTGTACACACATAGCATACATCAGGCTACCAACTGCATACATGACGGAACTCGGACATGTACTTCTCGTTCCTCATCTGTCCTAGGAGTAAAGATGCACTGAGCTTCATAGTGGAGGCAAGTGGGGTACTTACAGGTTTTGACTGCTCTGTAATACCAAACCGCTGTAATACCTTCTTCAGATATTGCTTCTGAGTCAAACAAATCTTGGCTCTCCCTCTATCTTTGCTAATCTCCATACCAAGAATCTTCTTAGCTTCACCCAAATCTTTCATCTCAAACTCTCGATTCAACTAAGTCTTCAACTTTGTAATTTCTTCGACATTCGTCAAAGCTCTCAACATATCATCAACATATAAGAGTAGATAATAAATGAAAGAACCATCAAGTAGCCTCCGAAAATACACACAATTATCAAATTTGCTTCTTGTGTACCTCTGACCCATCATAAACTGATCAAATCGCTTATACCACTGTCTGGGAGATTGCTTCAAACCATAAAGCGATCTTTTCAGTTTGCATGCCAAATTTTCCTTACCAACAACTTTGAATCCCTCTGGCTGAGTCATATAGATTTCCTCTTCCAAGTCACCATGTAAAAATGCAGTTTTTACATCAAGTTGAACTAGTTCCATATTCATCTGAGCTACCAAGGCCAACAAAATTCTAATGGAAGAATGTTTTACAACTGGAGAAAATACCTCATTGTAGTCAATTCCTTTCCTCTGAGCATAGCTTTTAGCCACCAACCTTGCCTTGTAGCGGACGTCATTCTTGTCAGGAAATCCATCTTTCTTTGCATATACACATTTGCACCCAATTACCTTTTTACCCTTCGGTAGTTGAGCTAGCTCCCAAGTTTCATTCTTCTGAAGAGACTGCATCTCTTCGCTCATAGCTGTCTTCCACTCATCAACTTCAGAACATTTGACTGCCTCTCTATAAGTGGAAGGAACATCAGCATCTACAATTGGAAGTGCATAGGCCACCATATCAGCAAATCGAGCAGGTCTGCGAATCTTACGTCTTAGCTTATTAACTGCAATAGATTCTTGTTGCTGTTGAAGTTCATGAGTAGAACCCTCACCATCATCTCCCAAATCTCCCTCTGTTACAGGAGTATCAACATCTGTCTCAACAGATCTAACTGGGTTCAATGTCGTCGTTTCAAACTCCACCTGCTGCTGAGTATGCTCCACTTGCTGTGGAGTACCATTCTCCTTTGTCTGATTTTCTGATTTCTTCAACATTGAAGACTCATCAAATGTCACATCTCTACTAGATACAATCTTCCTCGAACTAGGACACCAAAGACGATATCCTTTTACTCCCGAAGCAAATCCCAAGAAAATCGCTTTCTTGGCTCTAGGATCCGGCTTAGATTCTTTCACATGATAATATGTAGGAGAACCAAAAACATGAAAAGAATCATAATCAGAAACAGGTTGTCCAGACCATACCTCCAATGGAGTTCTATCACCAATAGCAGCTGATGGTAGACGATAAATGAGATGACACGCATAAGTCACAGCCTCAGCCCAAAACTCTTTGCCCAACCCAAGCATTGGAAACATACACCGAACTTTCTACAGAAATGTCCGGTTCATGCGTTTCGGCACCCCCATTCTCTGCGGTGCTCCTCTAACAGTAAAATGACGTACAATTACCTCTCTTGACACAATCAAAAACTGAAATGATGCATGCAATAACTCACCACCATTATCTGTTCTGAGATGCGGATCTTCTTGACAGTTTGTTAGTCGCATCATATTTTCCATTTAAGGAAAAGCACGAAGTACCTAATCTTTTGATTTCAAACAGTACACCAAAGTCTTCTGGGAAAGTCATAAACAGAGTAAACAAAGTAGGTGCCTACCTCCCATCCGATGCGGTTTTAGGTAGGTCCCCACACATCTGAGTGAACATAATCAAGAATACTCTTGGTATTATGAATAGCGGTGTCAAATTTCACTCTCTTCTGCTTTCCCAGAGCACAATGCTCACAAAAATCTAGCTTGCAGGTCTTTGCACCTTTCAATAAGCCTTGTTTCACCAAACTGAATAAGGCTTTCTCACCTGCATGTCCCAAACGCATATGCCACAGTCTCGTGATCTCTGAATCTGCATCATTATCAGAATCCGTAGCCGCTGATCCAGTAACTGTACTACCATTATAGTAATACAAGTATTCCTCCTTGGGCCTTTCAATACCACAAGAGCGCCTGAAGTGACCCCCTCAGAATACCTCCCGAATAGATATACCACAGCCTTTAGATTCTAAGCATCCCAAAGAGATGAGATTCTTCTTCAACTTGGTACCAACCGAACATCTGTCCAGAATCTAGTCAGCCATCCATGATTTCCTCAAACGGATCGAAAACTATCCCAGCAGTATGACAAATATCATCATTGCCCATGTACATAACTCCACAATCAAGCTCTTCAAATTGAAAGAACCAATCCCAATGTGGACACATATGATAAGTACAACCCGAATCCATAATCCACTCATCAGAAACAGAAGTGGATAGGTGACCAGCTAGACATATATCTAACTCACTATCATCCTCACGCTCAACAAAACATGCACCAGAAACAGCCTTGCCCTTATCTTTCTTTTTCAACTTATGACAATCTTTCTTCCAATGCCCTTTCTCACGACAAAAGGCACACTATCTTTTCCTAATCTACCCCTCGACAAAGATTTTCCCTTTTTCCGGTTCAACTATGACTACGCCTCGTCACTGTCAAGCATCTACTGACTCATCCTATTTATGTTTCCTTTGATCTTTCTTACGAATTCAAATTCAACAAAGCAGAACCAAACTTCTTCAAAAGACAGTTTATCTTTCCCATGGATAAGAGTAATGCATAAATGATCTAATTCATCTGGAAGTGAGCCAATCAATAGCATACCCTTAATCTCATCTTTGAATGTTTCATCTAAGTTTAACAAATCAGCAATTAACTTATTAAACTCATCAATATGAGAACTGATGCTAGTACTTAGTTTCAACTGGAGACGGAACAATCTCTTCAATAGATACAGCCGATTCTTATTGCTTTTCTTCATATATTTGTTTTCCAGCGCCTTCCATAATTTGTTTGCAGATGTCTGCTTAGTGAACGGATACTTTTGTTCTCTACACAAGCAAGAGCGAATCAACCCACAAGCTTTTATATTCAGCTGTTCCCAATCTCTCTTGCACTGATATCTTCTGGTTTTGTTTCTTCCAAAACAATATCCAAATCCTGCTGATACAACCCGTCCAACACCTCACTCTGCCATAAGCCGAAAATATTTCGGCCATCAAATTTTTCAACATCTATTTTTGCATTTGTCACAGTCACTGTCTTCTCAGATACAGTAGACGATGAAGCCATTACTACCTCTCACAAATAAGCTCGAAACACAAATCACCAATAACCAAACTCCAACAAACATATATTCAATAAAATAGCAATCCAAAATCAAAAGACCAGAACAGTAGTAAGTGCTTCAATGAAATAGCCACGAACTACCCAAAAACCTTCGGCTCTGATACCAATGTTATGCACAAGCGGAAGCGATAACTAATAGAACAACCAAATGCACAACCACAACTATGCCAGATAATTGAATATAATAGCAATTAAAGAGGCAACCAATCAACCACAATGCAGAAATAGAATACACACCAGGATTTAACGAGGTTCGGTATTAGTACCTTCGTCCTCGGGCGCCGCTGAAGAAACTTTCCACTATCTTCAAAGAAAATTACAAACTTTTGGGCCACAACACAAATACCACAACTATTGGGCCACAACACAAATACCACAACTATTGGGCCAAACTGTAATTACCCGAACAGTTGGGCCAAACTGTAATTACCCAAACAATTGGACAATACTACAAAAACCCAAAATCAAAGGGAGAAAAAAAATATTACAAACTTTAAGGTCCTTACTGAAAGGCCCTTAAACTATGAGGTCTTATATGTGAGACCTTACAACTTTAAGGGGGGTGAAAGATATTTTAATTTGAGACAATAAAAATTTCCCATATGGCTTCCTTTTATAAGGGCCACATGAGGCCCAATTTTGGAGTCCCGTGGGATCCTTGTTAATGCATATGAGCCAAAGCACCAACAAGTGGAACATCAAAAAGCACTGCCCGGAAAATTTTCGAATCAAAATTGCAGAATGCATAAAACACTGCACACAGAGAATTTTCCGAGCAGCGCAGCATCCGTAAGCACCACCCGAAAAATTTCCAGGCAGTGCAGCATCCGTAGAGACTGCCTATAAAGTTTACCAGACAGTGGTGCTTCCTTATAAGCACTCTCTCGATACAATTTGATGACTTTATGGAAACAAAATTCCAATATTTAATCTAACTACATTACTCGACCTCCTTCAGTCCTTTGATAATTAAGTTACTCTCAGGATCATCTATGGTAATAAGATTCTAATTTTTTAGTAATTGATATTTGTCACAGTATTTGTATTGGTATAAATGGCTCCACCATTTTCTTTTATAAGAAACCAACGAAACCGAATTAGTAACAGTTCGATGTATAAGATATAGGTACATATGGACCACAAGTCCATCAAATAAATGCTTGATCGAAAGTGTTAATTTACTGGTATTTATCTGGAATATTTCTGTTAAGTATGTTGATGATCCAGAGATTTGAGGATATGAAATGACCAAAAATAGTAAAAGTAAATGCGTGAATCCAATTTGATTAAGCAGTTAAAGTTTTTGTTGGGTTGATACAAGAGAGTTAATAATTAAATTTAAGCTCTCGATCATGTCATGTGTTACTTTCTAATTCATTGTTTTACATACAAACATATATATATATATATATATATATCATAATTCAAGATATAGTATTTGTTTACCTAAAAGACTATTTGGTACGGAGGTTTAGTTTTATAGGAATGAGATTTACTTTTCTACTCCTTAAGAAAGAAATATTATTGTGTTTGGTTATTCATTGAATCTTGTGCTTAATTCCTACATAAATTTTATTGCTGTGTTTAGTCACGTATCGGAATGTGCTAATTTTATTTAATATGTGAGTAAATTTTATAATTAAAATTTTTTAATATGTAAAAATACTTATTTTATTTTTGATATATATTCTAGTATGAAATAAAAAAATTAACATTAAATTTTGAAGATTTTTTTAGTTTGTAAATTTTGAAGATGTTTAAATTTATTATATATAGCGATAAAAAGTACTGTTTATAAATTCTATATTATAAAAAATGAATGTTAAAATTAAAATTAAAGAATAAAATTGAGTAAAACCTGTGACCCTTTCTCCTCTCTTGTTCTTTTTTTTTATATTTTATTTTCTCTCTTCTTCTTCCTCTCCAGTCAACCCATAATACCCAGATACAAACACACACAATATGTAGATGCAATCCCTTTACTACCTTCATGCACCACAAAGGCGTTCCCTTTATTCACAAATTTCTCTCCTTTATACTCATGAACTGAAGCTTCCACAATACTCCGATGCAAACACACACACTTAGAAGCAAAAACAAGTTGCATAGCTTGAGTAACATTGTTGCCACATAGAAGGAGAAGAGTATGAGAAAATGATATCAGCTTTTGTCAGAGAGGTGAGAGTGAGTGTGTGCTGGTGGATCTGTTGATGTGAACAGTCATGGCGTGAGACTTTACGGCGTCGATAGAGACAGAGGCGACGGTAGCGGCTATAGCCGTAATGGAGGTATATATATATATGCACACACACGGAGGCGGTGGATGCCGTGAGGGAGGTGGTGGATACAATTGTGGATATGCTGGTGATGGTTGTTATGGCAATGAGAGGCATGAGAGAGAAGAGAGACTGGTAGGAGAGATGAGACATGGGTAGAGATCGAGAGATGAGAGACGAGAAAGAGAAGAGAGGGGGGAGAAGAGAGGGATCAGGATTCACTAGAATCTAAAACTCAAGTTTTAAATGGGTTTCATATTACGCCTAACGCCTAAGAGACCATAATGTGAAGCTCATGGGAAAATGAGATTTCAGAGTTAAAAATCGTAATAAGTCTACCAAATAAAGGAATGCATGCAGATTCCCATTTTCAACTTTCGTACCCCCTATAGCAAATGACCCCTAGGAATATATCTGCACACATCATGTACCGTTCCAGAGATCTATAACGTTGTTGTCCCTGATCAGCATCAACCTGGTAAAGTACCACAATCATTATATGAAAACATCGTAATTATAAGACGATTGAGACTATATATACATAGGGGAGATCATGCAAAATGATAAAACATAGAATACTTCGATCATTTTCGTGATGAACAGATCCAAATATATGTTCAACAACTTAAAAAACGTATTAGTTTGCACTGTAGAAATCAACAAATGAAAGATGACAACTAGAAAAATTTGGATACACAAACACACATCCTCTGAGAGAATGAAATTGATTTTAGTATTCTAATTTCCGTCAACGTTACAACTTCACACAGTCGTGTTATCAATATGGAATCTCACTCGTTATGAAATCATTGACTCCTTTCCGAACGAGATTCCATTGATAACAGGGCTGCTATGAAATTGTTTCTTGCAGCAATATCGCCGTATAAATTAAAAGGAGAATGAAGCTGTTTTGGTTGCCTAGCTAGCACTATCAGTGTGGTTATGCATCGGCAGCTCCACCGGCTATTTATAGTGGAAAGTGAAATTAAGTATTTTTTTATTTTTCTAATTTATATTATAAGTTTACTAAAATAACCTCAAAACTGTTTAGTTTAATTAGCTTCAAAGGCGATTTTAAATATATAGAAAAAAATATTAAATTTAACAAATACAAAAGTACTGTTTACAACCTACAAATTATATCGTCATCTCCAAAAGATGAAAAAGGATTAGACATAGATACCATAAAAGTAAAATTAAAATGAAATTTCTCTTTAACTGGTTGAATTTAAGGGACACAAGTGGCACACTATTTAAGAGAACTCCTGAAATGGCTCCGTCGATGGCCATCATGGCCCAGGTGAATTGCCCGAGAATGCATTCAGAGTCACGTGCCACATTGAATGCTACTGGAAACTTCAGATGTACTTATAAAGCATGAAATGACATGAATAATTGAATATAACTCCCTTGAATAATTGAATATAACTCTCTTTTGATACAACTAGTATAAGCTATAAAATGGTTTGATGAAATTAGGGGACTTATTAAAACAGGACTCATGGATTGGCTTTGCACGATGGTCATGCCCCAAGATGAATAATGTTTTACTCAGCAAACACAAAAGTAATGCTTAAAACCTAGCAAAGTAATATCACCATCTCCTAACATGAAGAAGAGATTAGAGATTACATGAACGCAAAAATGGGATATCCATTTATATCCATTTTAGATTATTTTATTCCTTCTATTATTTTAACATGTGACAAATATTTGTATTATAATATAATACTAGGTTTTTTTAATGATCCAATAATTTGATAATTGAAAAAAAAAACTTTTTGAGTATTAATTATTGAAATTTGATTAAAATATTGAAGAAGAAAAATGTAAGACAGAGATGTAAGGTCACCCCTATAAATATGAACAAAAAATAGTTGAACCTTCATGCATAATGAAGCGAAGTAGTTTTAAAAGACATTTAAAAGGTCATGTGACTTTGATACACGCCTCGAAGTGAATAATGATAAATTGCTCATTGATAAAAAATGATTCCAAATTTAATGTGCTATCAATATCTACTTTGAAACCATTAAATTTATGTGACTAGATAGTACGGAATTGTCTATTATCTATTATCTTGTGAAAGCTTATTAGTCGCTTTTGTTAATTAAAACTTTGCGTAAGTAACGTATTTAGGACTCACCTTTGAATTATCATAAAATATTTTTGGATATTAAAGGATATTTTGTTGTTTAAGATTAGATGTCATATGTTTGTATTAATTACAGGTTCAGCTTAGCTTATACTTGAACTGGGATAGACTTGTTAATTTTTTAGATGGTGGCTAGGAAACCATTGGAAAAAGACGAAAGAAATAAAACAAACGAGTCCACAACTCTATTATTGAATTGATATCGACGATGGGTCAACGTTAAATGAATGAAGCCTCGGACAATATTGAGGGGAAGAGAACCTCCATGGACCCATATGACATAGCAATGCAATGTATCAATGGACAAAAGTTTTGATTTGACAACATATTGGAGAAATATTGAAATGTCATTTTGTGCCAGACAGACTTCACATGGTAGTTTTATCTTTTTACCTAAATTCTGAGTGAAGTTAATTATTGAACACAAGAATATTATAATAACAAGAAGTAGTCAAGTATTAAAAAGGCCAAAAAAAACCCACTTGACAATTCCCAACAAGCTGTAATTAGGCCGAGTTTATGCCGCTAAAGCTTCGTGTACTGAAACATGAACAACCAAAAGCATTAGGATTAGGATTAGAATTGAGATTACATGCCTTGAGACTTGCCCTTGACAAGATGACCGTAAAATTTATAAAAAGACATGTTCTAATTATAAAATCTACTTATACTTGGTTTGTCATGAAATCTTTGTCAACAATTAGTTTTTTAGTAGTAATTTTGACTGTTATGAGCCATATTGTTTCATGCAATTAGTTTTCGAGTTCATTAACTCTAATCGTGAAACTCTTAAGTTACAGCATAATAGGCGAGCATTAATGAAATTATTAGGGCAAGAATGGAGAGGTAGGCTTTAATGGATAAAGCTCAAAAAAAAAAAAAAGATAATGTCTCTATTTTTCCTTGCAACTTGGATATGGGTAAAGGGTTTGCTCCTTTCCTGTAATTCAAACTACACAAAAAAGAAAGTGTTTATAATAGTTTATTATTAGATGGTTCTATTCCTAAAATTATTTTAACATGTGATAGATATTTATACTATAATTTAACATAAAAATATTAAAGTTTTTTTAATGATCCATGATTTTGGTAGTTGAAAAAAGTTTTTTTTGATATTAATCATTGAAATTTAATAAAAATATTGAAAGAGAAGACGTAAGATAGAGATGTAAGGTCGTCCTTATAACTGTGGACAAGAAAGGGTTGAGCCCACGGGCAAAATGAAGCGAAGTCGTTTTAAAAGATAGTAGAGTTAAAAGGCCATGTGACCTTAGTTCAGCACCTTGAAGTGAATGATGATACATTGTGCATTGAAGAAAAGTGATTTTAAATTTAATGTGCTATCAATTCTTGCTCTAAAACCATTAGCTTTATGTGACTAGATAGTACGAAATTGTCAATTAGCCATTGTCTTGCGAGAGCTTATTAGTCGTTTTTGTCAGTTGTAACGTTGCAGAAACGACACGTTTAGGACTCGTCTTTAGATTATCATAAAAATATTTTCAAATATCAAAGGATATTTTGATGTTTAAGATTAGATGCAATATGTTTGTATTAATCACAGGTTCAGCTGAAAAATTCCAGCTTACCTCATACTTGAACTGAGGCAGATTTGTTAATTTTTTAGATGGTGGTTAGGAAACCATTGAAAAAAGACGAAAGAGATAAAACAAACGATTCCTCAACTCTATTACTGAATTGATATATATTAACGATGGGTCCATGTGAAATGAATAATGCCTCGGACAATATCGAAGGAAGAGAACCTCCATGGCCCCATATTACATAGCAATGCCAATGTATCAATGGACAAAAGTTTTGATTTGAAAACATATTGGAGAATTGAAACGTCATTTTATGTCATACAGACCTCACATGAATTTTTTTTTTAATCTTTTTACCTATATTCTCGGTAAAGTTAATTATTTGAACACAAGAGTAACATAATCACAATAAGTAAAGTATTACAAAGGCCAAAAACCACTCGACAATTCTCAACAAGCTGTAATTTGGCAGTGTTTATAGTGTTCAAGGCTTTCTTGTGTATTAAAACATGAACAAGCAAAAGCATTAGGATTATATGCCTTAAGCCTTGCCCTTGACAAGGTCAGCGGTAACATGATGGTAAGCTGAGAAGAGTGAAGATTGAAGAGCCTCAAGAAAACCAAGTTGTCAATTTCTTTGGGACTTTTCAGATAAACCATGTGAACTTAAGAAAGAACATACATCGTTCACGCCCCATCCCTACCTACCTCATTTCAATTTTCAGAGCACTTACAGATGCATGTGGGCTCTGGCCTAAGTTGCATTTGTCAAATCAATTCACATAAGGGAGAAAGAGCCCCTTCGATATTCCAAAGATAACCTTTTCTTTTCGTACTTTTACATAAGGGTTAGAATTTATGACAAGATATGCGATACGATACACGATTAATAAATGGGTCGGATTCGTGTTGAATGTGTTCAACACATCAACCCGTTTAATGACACGAATAATTAAATATATTTTGTCTATCTTTAATATATAAGTTCATTTAACGATATAAATTATTACCTACTTAGAACATATATATTATAAAACTGAAATTTTTATATTATAAAATAAATTAATTTATAAAATAATAAATTAGGATGATTTTAATAATATTTTATACTAATGATTTATATTCTAAAAATAATTTTAATTGATTTAAATATATAGAATATAATATATCATGCATAACTAAGTTAAACAATTAAGTAAATTATGTGAATTAAATATGACACGATTACAACACGTGGGTAACACGTTTAATAATCGTGTCAGATCTGTGTTTCATATCTTAACATGAATAATTAAATGGGTCGATAAAACACGACACGACACGAATCCCACCCTTACTTTTACATGTGTGAGATCTACTTTATAATTTAAAAAACATCTAAGAAGTTGTAATTTTTTATTTTATATATATATATATATATATATATATATTCATGCAATTCTTGTACTCTTTCAAGTCAAATAATCAAGATTCACGATGACCATTGACCATTTCTGCTTTTCGTCACTACGAAGTTTTAAGTTAAGGTACTGAACTGAAAACTGCTTGCGAATTGCGATTACTGCTTACAGAGGTTTGCTGCCTACCTATAGATTGATTCTCCTCCAAAAGCCAAATTTCACCCCTAAAATGGCTATAACCTTCACTAAGTAAATCTTGTCCTTCTCTTTGAATATAAAGATAATTCAAAAGAATTAAAATATCATTCATCAAAATTATACAAAGATGAAGATTGGTGGAAAGATGGAAAGATGTAAGCTCCTTCCTGCATCAATTCAATTGTGATACATATCTGCTTTCGGCTGCAAATTAATGTGTAGAGAACATATTTAAGCAAATACAGATTTTTCTATCCACGGAATATGATCACTTATTAAAACTTATTTATTTCCTCCTAATTTCGGAATAATCCCAAGGTAGAGAACAAGAAGCTGAAATCCTTTCCTCCAATATAGCTTTTTCTTGCTGCAGCTTTGGCTGCTACCTGTACTCGCTGGACTCTTTATAGGTGTAAGAACTAGCATGGTAAATCATAATTGTGATAGGGATGGAGCCCTTGGTGGCTAGTGGAAGCTCCACTCCCGACTTTTTTTTTTTTTTTTTAAATAGGTTCGAATATATACTTAAAATTTTTTATTTATTTTAATCATATATGATCTACTCAAATATACTTGTTTATTTTATTCTAACTTTCATTAAATTGTAATTACTTTATTAATTTCTCAATTTAATGTCCACTGTGAAAACAAATGAAGGATAACAATTAGAAAATTTCGGATAAATACTGTTAGAGGATTCTATTTCCCTATTTCACTAAAAGGTAATGAGCATACTTGACTTGGAGCCGAACCAAGCAAATCACTAAAATCTATTTCTTTGTGTCTTTAAGCTTTATAAAATTACCAATTACACACAAGGTTATTATGTAGTTAGCATCGAATCTTACTCTTTTAGTGCTCCGGCCGATTTTATTGCTTGTCTAAAGATTAGATTAGCTTTCACACGCTCATGGCCAAGGTGAAGATAAAGATGAATTAGAGTCACGGCGCACAATTGTTAGAGTGCTACAAAGCTGACCTATTTTCCTTATCAAAAACTCTTTTTTTTTTTTTTTCCTTAATGTCTTGTAAAAAGTTGAAAAAAGAAATTAATACCATAATTAGTATTCTACAAAAGATTGAAACCAAATTTAATTCAACCAAGCTTTCTGCAATTGCATACCTGAAGTTGTCAGCAGCAATGATAAATTGCAGCAGACTTTTGGATCCCAGTTCCCTTTGTTTTTGTTTTCCTTCATCACTTTCTTCAACTTGCCAAGAAACTTGCTTCGCAAGTTGATTGTCAGTCACAAGTTGTATGTCATTTGGGATCTTCTCATTTGTAACTTACAAGCATACGATACCCCATTCGTTTCCTTTAAAAAATGTTGTACTAAAGAATTATACTTTTGAAGATATTAATAAATAATAAAGTACATTTTTCCGATTTAATTTACACCTAACATTTTGTATTAACAAAGCGAGTTTCACAGTTAATTGCCATGATCAATTAATAGGGGAAAAAGAAGCTGTAAAAAGCTCAATAATTACCACGACTTGGTTCAAAAGTAACTATAGACAACAGATGAAGAGAAAATAAGGAGAGACTAACAGGTACACATCATAGAGACCCTACATTATTCCCAATGAAGGAGAAGCTGTTACATTTGTACGTGTTCACACACATACATCCTTATTTTCATGCCTTTTTCGTTGGGAATAAGGAAAATGGTGAACAAGAAGTTGATAGTTGTTAAGTGGTAATGGTGAACAAAACCAGCTGAAAGATGGAGCTGTTAGGAGAAAGCATTGTCAAACATAGAGCATATGATTGACTTGTACATAGAGAAGCAATTCAAGCATGTATGAGTATCTACAAGAAGAAGAACAATATAATAAAAAACTTGTAATATCCCTTTGGATTTCTCGCTTCAATGAACTGTTTTCTATCAAAAAGTGAGGTTGAATCAGTTACATCACGATGACTCGGGCCAACTAGTCATGGGCATTGTTAAATTCCATCTATGATCTATCTTCCCTGGTGTGGGTTCAGTACAAGGAATTTAAGTTGTACAAAGTGCTCAGTTGGATGCTCATGTCCATGTCCATTGTAATTATAACTCAAAATTTCTCCCACTACTATATCTCAACCCGGCCCAGCACAGCATATCAGACACATTTTTGGTTACTTTCTTTCCACTCCCTGGATCAAAGACTGTTCTGCATTAAATTGCGACGCGCAATTTAGCCCCAAAGTCCGTTCTGTTCTCGGTGGTCGGTGCATCGAAATGATGTCAATGATTATTCCTTAATGGCTGTTTATAATTAAATAATGTCCATCTGTTATTTCCTTGATAGCAAGGGCAATTTTGCATTAAAACATACACCAACTTGATTTGCTAGCCAAAATCTTGTTTCAACGCCATTACCATCCAGTAAACAATATTGCACCATCCCAAATGCAACTCAATGTATAAGAATGCAGTGACCAATTAGTGTCACTAAGATTCATACACAAATGTGTGAAGTAGCAACAGAGACACAAGTAATGCACATGCAGACTTCAACTGTGAGCAAATTAATGTATTATTCTCGGTAGCATCAAGAGTTGTCAAGTAAAAGTAAGGGATGCCACTACTTCCTTAAGTAATCTCCATCGCTAATGAAACATCATTCCCGCAGTAGAAAACAACAATTACTTGTTATTTATCTAGATAAAACCATCGCTTGAGAGTACAAAAAAAGGCCTACAGATTGAAAAATGCAGAATGTGCAAACTCATTTCTATGCCAAAATAAATACACGGGTGTTTCTCTATGAGAAAAACTAAACAAATTAACTACCGTAGCCTCTTCCAGTGCAGATAGTACAATCATACAGAGTAACAGTAGCAAAATCTACTGACTGGTCAAGAGATATGCCACATATATATTCGGTAGTTCTGTTGGAAATTCGCCCAACAGCCAAACATTCAAACATGATCTATCTCTTGACTAGCCAAAAGATTTTCCACTAAGAAGATCTCCACTTCAGCCAAGTACATAACTTAAGTACATGTATACGTGAATTCGGCTCTAAGTCATGCATGCTCGAGCTCTTTACAACTTAGCTTGAGTCCCCTGCTGTAGCACCCGCACCAAGGTGATATCAGCTGGTGCTTCCACAGAGAACCTTCGCCAGGAGAAGAGAGGAGTGCCGAGCATGGTTCCAATTAGCCAGGATTTCCGCTTATTATATGGAAAAGGTGAAGGCTTCGAGTTGAAAAGACAATAATAGACAAGATTGTTTTAATTATGAGCAAACACGCTATAGACCCTTTTACTTTATCCGACAAAGCTATACACCAGTTGTTCTGGAATTTTGCGGATTAATTTCATAATTCACTTGTATCGACCTATCTAAACCGGTATACCCTTTTATTATTCAAAGGGATTTTTTTCTCTAATCTCTTAAGATCCAATTGTGCAGCAATTGGGTGTAAGTGTAACTTGTTTAAGCAAACTAGAGGGTTTGTAGAAATTTACCTTTATTATTATAGTTAAATAAATATTTTGTTGCTTATTAAACATTGGAATACCTTGGATAGTAATAATTTGGAACTTGAATTAAATAGAGAAATAAAACGGGCTTACGGACATTATAGAGTTGATTTTTCAGGCTCAGCTGTGTTTGATTCATATGTGCAATAAACACGGGTAAGTTAGAAACCAAATACCATCCGTTGGCTTGGCTGCAGATTGGCTTGCAAAGATGCTAAGTTGATATATTATATTGTCGAGAAAAATTAAAAGATATTAGACCCTTGTTGCATCAGTAAATTAAGGCTCAGAAAGAAGAAAACATAAACCATCCAATCTCCAAGGTTCGAAATCTAGCAGGCTTTGAAAATGCATTCTTACGTTAGTTCATTAAATATCAGCAGGCTAGATTCTACGGCAATAAAAATTTACTTCAAATTGTAGACTACATTAAAACTCAAATAGAAGAACCTGCAAAGGCAGGAAATAAGGCTATTACCACACAAAAACTCTTAATTAATTTTGATAGTACATGAGCTGCTGGGCGGCAACAATGTTTGGAATCCACCATCACATATCGCCTGGCTTGCTCCCGCAAAACCCAATCCCATCCCTGTCTGTTTAAGAGGATGCATTCAAAGGGGGTCCATCAGGGCGAGGACACCACTCATCTTACTCATTGCTAGTTATCTTTTCTAGGACTGAAAGGCCTGGAGTGGTAAAGGTGCTGATGCTGGTGCAGCTTGAACCTGTCCCGGGTGGGTGGGCTTGCAGCCCCAAGAACACAAGCACAGAAAGAAAAAAATGACTGAAGTGTATATGCTTGTCTGATTATGAACAGGTAGACACAAAGGAAAATGAGCATCTTCTATCACACTGTACTTCTTGATGACAAACCGTCTTTCCATGACCAGAACAATAACAACCCCAATGATGAACTATGGTGTTCCAAAGACTACGTCCCTGAAATGAAAGAAATTCTAGTTTTCCATGGTGGTGGGTGACTGTAAAACTAATATCTATAATAAAAACAACAACTATATAGGGAGTCCATAGAATACATATTCTGTTATCAATCCAAAAGAAAAGAATTTCATTCATGCAACGGGCTCAACAGAAGATCTAATAGCGTAAAAGAAAAAACAAGGCAAATAATTGGATTTCTAAAAGATTCAAGGGCCAGTCGTTAAATCCTAAGAGAAGTATTCATAAACAGCATTCCAGCTTTAAACATTAATACACTTAAAGCAGACTACATGAAAAAGAACAGTCAGTGATGTAAGAAAGAAAATAGGAAGCAAACTCTTAGTAAAATTTGGTTTGGATTGAGAGGTAATGTTTGTATTTGAATTATAAGATTGCCAGTGAAAGTGTACAATGAATTTTTTGGTTGCTCACACGGCACTTCACCTGACAATAGCAAATTAATTAATATAGCCTGATCCAACTTCTAATGCTTCTGTGGTTGCTGCAATAACTAATCCAGCCAAGCCATAGCCTGATCTAAGCCCAATAATCCTTTTAGACTTGAAGAATTGAGAAAACATCGTCATGTCATATCACACAATTTTATTAATATAGAAAAACGTTTCAGGCAACACAAGCAACTAAAATATAAACCAAACAGCTTCAGCTGCAGGTAAGAATAGTACGCAAAGAGAAAATAAACCTGAACAAGTCTAAGCTTGACAAACAGAAAAAAGCGAGAACACTTCTGATGGCCATTGACCTGTAAAACAGCAGAAGATGAACTCAAAGAATAATCAAAAGTACACTACAATATTGTTATATCCAAAAACGTTATTTGTCGAATCGAAGATAACTTGCACACAAGGCCGCTGTTTTCAAGATTGTATCTAGTACATATATCAAAAACACCATGGCAAGCGCTGTTATCCACTCTTTGGCTGAATAAGATTCGACGCAGGGTAACCATCACATCCAAAAACGTACAAATTTATTTGAAAATTATATACAGTAGCATCCCTGCCAATGCTAGAGGTTCATTTAGAAAAATGCAGCAAGTAGCAACTTGTGCAGTCGAAAACTCACCAAATGTTCGAAGAAATGAGCGAGAGAATTAACTCACGTGAGAAATAGTTTGTGAAAAGCGGCAACAGGTAATGTGTAACATGCATAACCTTCTCTAGACTCGGAAAGTTCATTGACTAGTTGAAAGTGAATTAAGTTGAAGCCTTGAGTTGTCCGGTTAGAAATGGGATCACAAGCAAGGTAAAGGTATCAGCTTTTTGTAAGTTACAAAAAGAAAATGTACGCCTCAAAGATCTATTTTACAACACACCCCTTTCATTGGTTGTTAAAAAAATCTATGTCAGGCCACTTTATTTCAAATTCGACCCAAATGATAGTTCAATTTAGTCCAATTGTTTCAGAATTTAACACCTACATCCCTGCTATTACATTAGCCCCTTGAACTTAACAGTAGACTGATATTGATGTGTGCAATAACCAATACGCCTTTAAATTTAATAACCTCTTTTAAATTTTTTTATTTAATGGCATTTCTTTTTAAATTTTAAATTTAATATAAGAAAATCAATTATTTCTTTAATTCAAAACCATTAATTTTTAAATATTTTAATTTAGATATTAAAATAAAAAATATCTTTCAAAATTTTTATATTCAGATTTCAATTTAATTTAGATATATTCATATTTTAGATACGAAAACAATCACGCCTAAGATTATATTTACAATCTATTATATTATAAATATTTGTTAATCATGAATCTTCGCTTTTAAGAAACCAGGGATATAATTATCTAAAATTATTCCTATTTAAAAGACAAAGAAGGGATAAATGTACATAGGTTTAGTATAAACTAAATTATAAAAAATAATATGTTTTAAAATAAGTGAGTGATCGTGGTCATAGGATTAGACAAAGAGACTTACATAATTATTATGGAAGATTCTATTCATCCTTGTTTAACTCCAAATATAACAAAGTCACTTTGCATTTGAGTTGAGAGTGACTTCAAGAGAAACTAAAATGTCCTTTCTATTTAAATTAATACAAAAGTTTTAAAACATGTTGAGTTCGCCTATGATTTTATCTATTATTTTATTAGCTTGGAATCAAACAACAGAACAATACAAAGCCAGTAGTTCGAAAATTTTCTCCCATTTTCTCAGCAAACATCATTATGTATACATCCAAGAATCCTCTTTTCTTGATGGCATCGCTATTATTCAATTGCAAATATACGTCCGGCTCTTGATGCCTGTATTATATGATCGCGGCCCTTGATTGCTATTATTTTCTTCATGGCATTGCTATTATTATTGTTATTGTTATTTTGTTTTCTTTAAATTGTAAGCATGTGTAAGAACCAAAGCTTGATTGGCGGTACATAATAATTGTAAAGCTAACGCAGTAAATTGATTAATTAATAGACATTCATAACACATATTAATGTCAATTTATGTTGATTGGAACGATTGTTAACCAACTTGATAGTAATTAAAAAAGACGGTTAATGAATAACGATTAAAGACTTCTCTTTTAATCTACCGTATCCGACATTTAATATCTATTTGTATTACACTTTACAGCAGAGAGAGGCATCATGACATCATCCAATCCAACGATCCATACTGTACGATTAAAAAGAAATACAATGATATATATACGTAAGCATATACGATATGAAAAAGCGGAAAAAAATCCAAAAAGGTAAAAGGGAATACAAACGACAGCGTTTAGACGAATAAATAAAAGGGTAATCGAACGGCTGAAACATAGGAAGGAAGAAAATTCGGATGACAAAGGGAAGGGAAGGGCCCACTAAAAGCGGGAAAGGCGGGGTCCATGGATTCTTATCAAAGACCCGAAAGCAGGAAATAAAAAAGAACGAACGCAAAAACCGTGACGAGGAAGGGGATTGTATTGTGTATAAAGAGGAGAATCAATCAGAAAGGAGGATGAAAAACTAAAATTAAAATTAATTAATTGATTAATACCTCAAATTATAAACTAGGGTTTTGCGCCCCTTCTCTTCACTGCCCCTCAGATCTCTCTAACTTCTCTTTTACTCTTTAGATCCAATTTTCAATGGCCCAGCTCACGCGATCGACCGGGAGGGTCACGTGGTTTGATGACGTCAAGGGTTATGGTTTCATCAAGCCAGACGATGGTGGCGCTGATCTCTTTGTCCACCAGAAATCCATCAAATCCGACGGTTACCGTACTCTCTACGAGAATCAGATCGTTGAGTTCGATGTCCAGCTCGAGCCAGACGGCAAGTACCAAGCCCTTGACGTTACTGCTCCTGGTGGCGGCCCTGTTCTTTCTCCTAGGAAGGAGAACAGTTACAGTAACCGAGGTGGCCGTGGCTCTGGCGGCTTTGCTGGGAACTGGAAACCCGCCCATGATTACAGGAGGAACAATGGCGCTGGCCCTGGCGCTGGTGCTGGTGCTGGTGCTGGTGGCGGGGGTTACGGCTCTGGTGGAGTCATCTGCTATAACTGTGAGGGCGTGGGACACGTGGCAAGGGACTGTACTAGTAACAGAAGGAACAGTAGCTACAACAACGGCGGCGGTTGCTATAACTGTGGTGATGCCGAGCATTACGCGAGGGATTGTCCACGTCAACCAGGGCTTAACAGCAACAGTAATAACGGCAGTGGAGGAGGAGCAGGAGGAGCAGGAGGCTGTTTTAAGTGCGGTGGTTACGGGCACTTAGCCAGGGATTGTAACAGTCGGGGAAGCGGCGGCGGTCGATGCTATAGTTGTGGAAAGTCTGGGCACTTGGCCAGAGACTGTGTGGAGGGAACTGGTGTCGGAGCTGGTATTGGTGGCAGGTTTGGAGGCAGCAGCGGTGGCGGTGGCGGTTCCTGCTTCAACTGTGGGAAGCCAGGGCACTTTGCTAGGGAGTGCAAGGTCTAATCTTCTTATTAACTACTGAAGGAAAAAAAATGCAAAAAATAGTAGTAAATATTATTATTATTATTATTATTATTGCTCCTCTTTTTTATTTGAATCGTTTTTTGGGATTTGTTATTGGGTGGTGGGATGGTGATGGGTTATACATAGTGAGGGGTTTTGGTTTTGGCTTTATTGTGATTGGAATTGCCGTGTTGAAGAGGAATTCTTCCAGTTTTGACACATAAACGCGGTGGTTCAAATAGGGTTTTGAATTTCTAATCGGACATTACTTATTTTCAATTGTGAATTCTGAATTCGTATGTTGCGTATATCTATACACATATGGGTTCGTTCTGGTTTTACGAATGTTTCATTTGTTGGCTTCTGGTAGCTCTTCAGAACGTATTTATGTTGTTATATGCACTTAATAGGCTTTCGTTTGTTTTCGTTTGATAATGGTATCCATATTTTCTGGTGTACCTCAAGGTTGAATCCACTCAAACAAGGTTTCTTTGCAGTCCACTTTGATGGTTTTAAGACTTCATAGAGAAATAAAAGAAACCTAAACCTAATTGGTAAAAGATTCGGTGGAGAGAAAAGTCTTGATTCAAGTGAATAGCCCTTGCTTTCTAGTTAGATTTGTTGAATGCCTCATATATCGTTAGCTACTCTTCTGTGACCTTGTTATACTTCATCTTTACTTGCATGATAAAGGGATGTTAAGCATGATATTCATAGCAAGCTTTGATCTGAAATTTCATATGATTTCTTGGAGGTGGTTATGGTATATAGATTCATTGTACGTTACGTCTATGACATCTCCCACTCACAAATAACTCTACTCCACCAATTCAGCTAATCGGTTTCCATTTTGAAATTCGGTTAGGGGTGATCGGATTGCTTGATGAAATTGAACCCAGCATTTCGAAATTCAGCCAATCTCTTTGCATTTTGAAATTCAGTTAGTGGTCATAGGATTGCCTGATCAAGTAGAACTCAGCATTTTGAAATTCGGTTTAGCTGTGATTGGATTGCCTGATAAAATAGAACACGTGGGGTTTTCATGTTGTAAACGGGTGGTGTTTTCTGTCTTCTGTGGTAAAACCTTAACGTCATTTTCACCTTTTTCTTCCGATTTTGAAGATGCCAGACGGAGAGGCAAGCCTTTTAAATCTAAAAGTGACTACTAACCCATGCATTTATTCGGTTTTAGTAGCCGACCTATATTGTCCTGTCAAGTCGGTAGAGTATTTACCTATTTCGTTTGCTACTGAAAATGTAGCCTAGAATGCTGACGAAGGATTTCCCTCTCCCAAGTTCATAGATAGGTGTGGATAGATGGTGGTTGTGAGGTTCACTGTCTGCAATAATAAGTCTCTCTTCACAAAATTGTCATTCAATTTATAAGTTAAAGAAGATGGTAACCATTTCCCATTATCTTCGCTTTTAATGTGACCTTAACCTGTCAATGATTTCAATACAAAATACGAAATTATTGAATCATAGCCAATTTCTCCATAGACGCCTTGGTGGACTTGGACATGAATGTCAAGGCAGTCTACATTTCTTCGGCCCATCCAATTTGCTTCGAGGATAATTTTGTCAGCGATAGTGGTCAAATGACCCGTGCGATGCCCAAGTACTTAGTGGGCCAATTCAAATAGATGGGGTTGGTGCAGCTCGGTTACTTAACGAACTTTGTGGGTAGGCGTAGGTCACTAAAGTCCAAGAGGATTAGGGAAACTCGGCCGGCCTGGGACAATTACATGGTTGATGCTTGATTGCAATCACAAAAAGATTATTTGGAATTGTAGATGTTCATTGCCGTGGAGTTATATTAATAATTTACGAAGTTGGTAAGTGAAGATTTAAAAAAAAAAAAAAACAAAAATACTGAAAAACTTTTTAAAAATATTAACTTTTGAATAATCTCAATAATATATTACTTCAACAAAAAAACTTTCAAATACCTTAAACAAAGTATTGATTTATTAAAGAGTAGAATAGTTAGGGTTTGTTTATGAATTATGCAATTCAAAAATCATGTATTTGATTATTGCTTAATGATTTTGAGTGTTGAAAGTATATGTGTGTGTGTGTGTGTGTTTCGAAAGTGATTCAAATGAACTATATATTCAAATGAACTATATATATATTTTTTGAGGCATTGTGAAGCATGATAGTTGGAGATTGGATATGAAGAGCTAGTGAGCTCTTTAGTTTGATTGCACAGTAGGCTATTGAACTTAGAAGTGGAGGAAGAGCTTGATAGTTTTTGTAGCCAAAATAGGCTATTTTGTTGAAAAGCAGAAGAAGCTGACAACTGGATGGCTCCTTACATGGCATCACATGATGTCAAGCCATTGAGCATGTCAAATTGATAACTCATCAATCCATATTAAATTGTCGGACTAACCAGCTCAACAACACGTTAAATAATCATATTTTTTATCTAGTCTTACAATATCTCTTTATTATAATGTGTGTGATTATTTTCTAATTCATGTATTGAAGTCAATCAGCTTCGGTTTCTGTTGATGCTAAAAAAATCACACCAACCAAAATCAAATGCATGTATAGAGAAAATGAGAGAATGAGAAGGGTGCCGTCTGCAATATAAAGGCTGAGAATGGTGGTGATGGATTTCCAAATGGGATCTAATGGTTTTGTTAAGGGTTGGTGTTTGGTGAAGCTAAGTAGTGTCTTATGAAATGTTGGTGGTGATTGAGACAAGGGCTGAGAAGGAAATTGAGATAAGATGTGATTTGAGATTCAAGTGATCTACAATGGGGTCAAGAGGTTGAGCAAGACATGAGTACAGAATGGTGAATGGTTCAGTTGAGACAAGTTGATAACAAATCTCTAACAACATCTGATAGTGCGGGAACAAGCCGCTGAGAACTGAAAACGACGCCTGGATAGGTTCCTCCTTCTTCAACCTGAGGAAAAGAGCTTGAAGGTAGTCCCATGGCGACTGGAACGACTTTTAGAACAAACAACTTCTTCTTAGCAGCTATAAAATAGCTAAAAAGATTAGAGGGCGCCAGATTTTTCATTGGCAATGACCCACCGATGCTTAAGTCAGTTTCGGGTAAGCTTTAGTGGTGAGAAACAACTAAAAGAAGAGTGTGGAAAGGATGTTGTCATGGAAAGAAACAATAGAACAGTCATTACAATGGAGGACTGTGAGGGTAGGTAAACCCTAGTGAATATGTTCTGAATTTTCCTTGGGATTATCAAAAAGTGAATATCTCCTACCTTGGAGGCATAAATGGGTTTTTACATAGAGGGTATTTAATGTGTAACCTAGATCTTAGCCATTTATGGATCTAAAATGTCATAATCCTAAGGCTCTATATATTATTCTAGATAGTTCTTGAGTGAGTTTGAAACCCTAATTTGAGAGTATTGAGGTGTTACCACGTGGCAAATCATTGTTACCTTATTTATAAATAACAACTTTGAGATTTGGATAAGATGTTAATCAATGAGCTACAGACCAGTTTGTCAATGCCGGATCATTGCCAAATTGACCTTAGTTTTGTGACCTTGAAAGGCTTGTAACAATTGACATTTGTGTGTACAAAATGAATGAAAGCATAAGTAAAATTATGAATCACTTCATAACTCCGCCCTCCATATAGGGCAGTTGTGACTTACTAAACTGAGGCTTAGTTTGTTAAAGTTTAATTTGGTAGCAAGCGGTGATTGACTAAATTGAGGCTTAGCTTGGTAAAGCCTAATATGATTTTAAGCGGTGATTTATTGAACTAAGGCTTAGTTCAATAAAGCCTAACTTAGTTGCAAGTGGTAATTCTAATTTTATGTATGATACTTTTGGTTTAGCTCCAAATAAGCTAAGTCTTTTATATATTTGAGGGCTAACCATTGATGCTTGGGCTTTATAAAAATCATTGAGATGACTTATGAGGTTATTTTGGTCTCTATGGGTGAATTCACAAAATACCATCTACAGATTTCAAAAAAATTGTATCAAGCGTAAATAAATGGTAATTGGTTTCTTTTGCTATTACAGCTAAATTTTATACAATAATAAACTAATTTTGAAAAGTCCTTAGAAATGTTACTATGTTTTGGGTTTTCCTTTATATAATCCTTCATGTGAGTTATTCTATTCAACACCCACTTTTTAACTATTCATCCATTACTTTTAAATTCATCCAATTAGAAATTTCAAAATTATATTAGTCTTTCAAGAGACCCCAATTATCCTAATACTTCTTTACCACTTTTTTTGGAGTTTCACGTCTCTAACTTGATATCATGTGTAAAATTTTTGTCAAACATTATTGCTTACAATGGGTATAAGAGAACTTTAACAAAATGTTAAAAAAAAATCCTTCCAATTGTTAATTATACAACATTAACCACAATTAACCTATTGATTGAATAGGAGAAGTAAGTATGACTAACCTGAGAAGTGGAAACCAAGTTCTTCCAAGTAATCCAGCAGTTGGATATTTGGATCTTTTAAGCCCCTAATGTGACCTTTTGTATTATTGCTGGAAAAGTGAATAAAGCTAATCATTCCAAAATTAAAAAAAAAAATTTAAGTACTTATTGTGGAATTTTTAACACTTTTTATATAGATTCTTCCTCACTGGACACCAAATAGAAAAGAACATGAGCATAATAAATTGGCTCATTTTAGACTTTTAGTAACTTTATTCAAGTTAAAATTGAAAAAAAAAAGAATAAAAACCGGTGTCCAATGAGCTAAAAAGTAAGTGTTGAATACAGCTACTCCCTTGTAAATCCGTTCAATGCTTCGCGTCATGCACCAACATGACCCGTGTAACCTTTTCCAATTTGGGCCAATGAGTTGGAATCCAATTTGTTTCAGTGCCGGCTGTATACAAAATATAGTGGAAGTCTATTGGACTCTTAACTACCTTTGTTGATCTTCAAACTAACGCTAAATGCTGGACAGAGCCCATCATTATGAGCTTGTTGAAGGTTTCTAATTTTCTACCTTGTAACCCCCAGAGTCCTGAGAGGACATTCTCTTCCCAAATTGCGGCTGGAAAGTTTTTATTCTGCCAATTTTGTTAATTGTCAAGTTGCTTGCTTGTATAGTTGCGATGTCGTTCTTATGCTATATTATACATGGCTGCTTGTCTCAAATGTCAGATTGGTAATTTGATTCATTAACTGTCATATTTATAAATTTTTGCCTTGGAAAATGACAGTATAGAGCCTTTTCAACTCTTTCAAGGGACGTGAGCTTTTTCCGTATTAGAATCTTTTTCTTTTTTTGGTGCTTATACTGGTCAAAAGCGGCTATTCACTCAAATACTAATTGTAATTGTTTGGTTTTCCTGTGTTCATCTCCCAATTCAGGACCAAGTGAATCCTGGCCAAGCCAATATGACTCGAACCATCAACCATCATACGTAGAGCGCTAAATGTGGAAGATTTTTTCCTCTCTACTTTAGACCATTTCTAATTCCAAAGAAGGGTAAATATGACGATAATAAGATGGGCTCATGATATCCTCAGGTAATGATAAGATTATGATAGGATCTTGATCCAAGATATAATTCAAATTTAATTTCATCCTAGGTTTATTGCATCTTTAACAAATGATTGATTAATTATGAAATGGGTGTTGTAGTCCAGTGTCGCAATATTATCTTGGGAGTATAATAGAGGTTAGAGTGATTGGATCTCGAAGCAATCAAAGATAATATAATATAGCATGTGATAAATTTACTAAAATTTTTGTTATATAAATAGTAACCCTACACTTACAAAATTTGATCACCTTTTGATTAAATCAAGGCAATGAATCGGTATATGCAATCGTAGGTTTATAGACTCGAACCATCAACCATCATTGTAGTCAGCCACAACTTGCCCACCTATTGATGCCAAAGAGAGAGCTAAAAGTAGAAGGGTAGAAGAACATGTTCTCGACTTTTTTCTGACTACTTTTGGACCATTTCGGATTCGAAAGAAGTATAATCTATTATAATAATGTGATCAATGTCTCAGACTCTGAGCAGCAGTTGTCCATATCTACATATCTGACAATGATTCTCATAAACCGAAGAGGGTAAGGTAAACTGCAGAGCAAGTTGATCAACTGGTTCTGTGTACTCCCAAAAGACTACCAATGTTACCTTAAAATTATATTTGGTTAAAGAATAGAGATGTTTCCCCTCCCAAGAAGAAACTAAAGAACGACAATATACTCAGTTACTCACTAAACAGGTAGCTGTTAGACTCAGATACAATGTTGCCAATTGCCGACCCAATTGAGGCGGTATGTATCTGCATGTGCAGACATGGGCGGTGGGTCCAATCCTATAAATCGCGCTTCACCCCTACCATACATACCATATGCATACGCACATGATCCCCACATCTCCCAACCTCTTTAAATAATCAACTTAGCCATTGCGGGCATCCAGCTCTCTTTCAAAACTCAACTTAGTTGACAAGACAGAGAGCTGAGCATATATTAAGTTTCATCTCCTAAATTCTTGTTGTCATATTCAATGGCTTGCATTAAGCTTTCTATCATCATAATTGCTCTTAATCTTCTCCAGTTCCTTTCAGGTTCTACTAATAACTTCATTACTCTGTTTTGTTTGTTTCTGCTTCATGTTATGTATTCTACTAGTTGTATTAATGTTAATTGGTCCCTCTTTGATTGACAGGAACGTTATCATCAACTTTTACAATCACAAACAAGTGCAGCTACACAGTGTGGCCAGGCATGCTCTCGGGCGCTGGAACTCCAGAACTTTCCTCAACAGGGATGACACTTGAACCAGGCCAGACAACTTCAATCTCCGTGCCAACTTCTTGGTCAGGGCGGTTTTGGGGCCGTACTTACTGCTCCCAAGACGCCACAACTGGCAAATTCTCTTGCCTAACCGGTGATTGTGGCTCTGGCACTCTGGAATGCTCTGGTGGCGGCGCTGCTCCTCCTGCCACGTTAGCGGAATTCACACTAAACGGAGCAGGTGGGCTGGATTTTTATGACGTCAGCCTTGTTGATGGCTATAACCTTCCAATGACAATTTCCCCACAAGGGGGAAATGGAGGGAACTGTACAGCTACTGGTTGTGTTGCGGACTTGAACAATGCGTGTCCTTCTGAGCTCAAGGTCACTGAAGCCTCAAATGGTGAGGACGTGGCCTGCAAGAGCGCCTGTGAAGCATTTGGCGATCCTGAGTATTGCTGCAGTGGAGCATACGCAACTCCTGATACCTGTAAGCCGAGTTCTTATTCCGAATTTTTCAAGACTGCTTGCCCGAGAGCTTACAGCTACGCCTATGATGATGGCACAAGTACCTTCACGTGTGCAGGCGCAGATTATGCTATAACTTTCTGCCCAGGCCCAAGCACCAGGTAGTTGTTTTTTCAATTTAGATTTGCTGCGTTTAATTTAATTAACATGCATAATGACACAGGATAATTATTAGTTAGAAAACGTTAATTCAAAGTATTGAAGATACAGCTGTGAGCCTTTGACAGTTCACAGCAGATTACAGTTCCGCTGGGGCTATCACAAACTGTAGCTAACCAAGATTTTTTGATCTTTGTTGAAACTTTACGGAAACAAGTCAGGCCTTTTGTCTGCCCATTAGGTCGGTCGCGGTTTAGATGGGTCCAT
Organism: Boswellia sacra; assembly: GCA_013180625.2. NCBI lineage: Eukaryota > Viridiplantae > Streptophyta > Magnoliopsida > Sapindales > Burseraceae > Boswellia > Boswellia sacra. The sequence continues at coordinate 1,362,546 of SNVD02001661.1, read as the reverse complement.
TTTTCATGATATGCTTTGCACGTTTTCATTTAATGAAAATTAAGAATCATGCGTTGAAATCTATGAAATCAAAGCACCGTCCTTTCTAGATTTCGTTATAAACAAAGCTTATTCTTACATTTTATTATAAATTCTGTTGTTGTTATAATATATTGTAACATGTGATTTTTTTACAATTTGTGGGTTGCAGTCTTAAGTCCTCCAATGGGCAACTACCGGCGGCCGCTAATGTATCAGCCGGCTTTCAACATACAAGACCTTCATTCATTGGAAGTGCCATCGTCATTTTAGCATCAATTTGGCGGTTCTGGCAGCTGTTCCCATGAGCTTGCCAGGCTACAAGCCAAGAGTAACATGGTGTAACAGTTTGGGAAGTATCAATTTAAAAGTTCCTTTCCTTGCTGTCTTTGCTTTGCTCACCTTGGGCTTGGGAGCCTGCTAACGTCTGGGATAACGCAACCTGCTAAGGAGTTGGACGCAATCCTAGGCCCCAATGGGTCAACTTGCTTGGACAGCAGCTGGCCTGCATTGTTGCTTCCCCTCTCCTCATCTCTCTCTTTCATTCCAATTAAAGAGAGAATTTTGAGAATTCTTAATTGAATTTAAGGCGATACGTCGTATGGATACAAAGCTGGCTACATCAGCAGTCACGTTTCTTCAATGAGAAATGATTCGGTGACTCGGTGCTGGCTTAATCAAATTTGTCTTTTAACATTATAAAATTAGTTTTAGTATACTAACAAGTAGCAAGAGATAAGAATTATTAATTAGGTGAGTAATCTTCTGCAACTGTCGCCTAATAAAGCCAATGAGAAATTAGTTCACGTTATTTCTTTTGTATACACTTATGGTATGGTGACCGTAGCAGAGTTGTTTATTATTAGTGTATGGAGTGCGTTTTGCCGTCAGAAAATTAATATTATATTCTACAATTATAACATTGGATGATTTTTTATTCTTCACATGTGGCCGTCCTTTTGCGGTCAATTATTTCAGCGATTCACAGACGCCAAACCAGTACAAATTAGAGAACCTAATTTATCTCTTTCGCTATAATCGATTGTTTTTTTTATTATTATTAAATCTAAGTAGATTTAAATTAAATTCAATTTTAAATAAATTTAGATATAAAAATCTAACAATATATTTATTTTTTAATTTTAATATTTAAACTAAAATATCTAAAAATTAATAATTTCACTCAACAGTAATGCTACTTTAACAGAATATTTATGTAAACTCATCCATACAAACTGACGTGACATTCTTATATGATTATCATATCACTCATCTTAATTAATGTCATTTATTATTAGCATATATTTATCTAATCAATTCTGTTATTTTAAGTTGTGATTTTGTTCTATATAGTAAAAATACTTACATACTAAAATCTATTATGAATTTAATTTATTTAAATGTGTATAATTAGATAGAGAATTTTTTAAAAAATTTAATATATAAATAAGTTAAATAATCATAAAATAATTTTAAAAAATATAAAAATTATAATACAAAATTAGAATAAATAATAATGTTTCAAAAATAAAATATTAGGTTATGTACAAATTGATCTTAAATGAATTTTATAAGGATACTTAAGATAATTATGAGGATTATAAATGATTCAGACATTTAAATTCAGGTACAAATTAAAATTTTTATATTTTTATTTAAATAAAAATATCTTATATTAAGTTTTAAAAAAAATAATAAAAATATATGAAGTCTGAAAATAAGTTAAATTTAAACTTCAGATGAAAAAAAATCTGCTCCTAATCTTCTGAATTTCCAAAAGACTAAATCACTCACAAGAAAGTGCAAAGTGTTGATCAAATGCTCTAATATTCCCCAACAACAATGTTTAAGCATATTTCCAAAGCAAGTTTATTCTAATGACAATCGATTGATCATCAAATAAAGACAAAACGAGGCCTATTTCGAGAGGCCATAATTTGTTTCTGGGGTTATAGAAAGGTCAAAAAGCAATATCATGCAACGTCAAAAACACACTCAGCTTCCTTTGCAGCCACCATTCGTTTTGGCTTCCTCGTTGAATTAATATTTGCCATCTATCGCCAAGTAGAAACAGTTCTTTTTTATTTTTTATTTTTTAACCACCTTAAATTTTACTTTTTTTAAATTTTCCGGGTTGTCAACAAGAAAGTGAAAAGAGATTTCTTGAAAAAACCAGAAAAAGGATTACGCCTAATGGATACAAATCAATTCTTTATTACTATTCTTGATACAACATAGCAATAACTTAGAGCAGAGCGCAGATGCAATATTTGGAAGAATTGGCATATATTATAGTGCGCATCATGGTCAATTGCTATTGTATCTGAATTATTACATTTTTTTTTTTCACATTTACATCAGAGAAAAACACAAATTCTGTGCATGTGATCACAATTGTTTCAATAAAATTGTAGTTAAAAACATGTCACAATTTCAACTGATCTACCTGTTACTATCACGGCCATTTTCAATGATCTGCTTATGGTAAAACATAATATTAGAGAACACAACGAATCATCAAGTTCACATCTCCATCCACGCAAACAACAGTTCACATCAAAGTTTCCAGATAAGATGCTGATGCGGGGCTGGGGCAGGACCAGGATCAGATCAAGTCCAACCAAGAAAGTGCAAGTGACTCGTCTGGCTGGTCATAGGCAACATCAACTTTGACAAGTAACTTTATATTAACATGTGAACATTTTTGCAGAAACACCAACCACGCAATGCCAGGCCAATACATAACATAGGCCCACATATGTCTCAAATTCAATGCTTTATGGTTTCATGAAAACTGATAGAATGCAGCCTGAAATCCGGAGAAAGTTTAAACAGAACATTCCACAGTGAGACTTGAGTTGAGCATGCATGTGAAACATAACTATGCAGAGATAAATTTCATAAGACTTTTCAATTGCCTGACTATTAAAGGAAAACGCCATTATTAGATGTAATTATCAAAACTGAAAATTTCTCAATTTTTGAAAATAGTCTACTCTGCAATTGCTAAATACATTGTTTTCAACATGCAGATCAGCAAATGTGTACATCATGTATCTGTCTACTTCATACACGTATACATGTCATATCAAATCAAATTGAATGCAAGGTGTGCAAAGAATTTATCTTTCTATAATTTCCTTGCCTTGCACCCTTTATTTTTTTTACCGAAAACATGACCACTTTTTATCATGACCAAAGGAGATTCATTTAAGCAAAGAAGTTGGAAATTAATCGATATGGTGGCTATAAACAGATAAGGTCATTACACTAATCAAATATGGCTAAAAGCTAAGTAAAAAAAGATATATCTTGTTAAGGGCTGCGAGCAAAAGGATTGATTTCTATAGGAGGGTTTCAAAGCAGTTGTTATGCTTAAGGAAGTCTGTCGAATTGTCAACAGAAGTCCACAGATGCGCCAAAACTTCTGAGCTTTTGCAAAAGCCATGGTTCACGATTTATTGTGCTATTCTGGTCTGAATCTAAAGTAGCCATCAAATCCTTTCCCAGCTACTCGCTCTAGCCACTTTGCTTTATGCATTTTTGCTGTCAACACCCATATTCTAACATGTGCAGGACAGGTTCGGACAAGTGACTTCCATGTCACGGAAGGCTAAGAAGTCTAGAAATTTTGATTAAAAAGTAGTGTCAAGGACAATGCTTAACCTACATTAGACGAAGACCAATTCCCGGTCTTCGTCGCTTTTCTTCTTTTTAATCTCGTTAAGTTTCTTCATGAAACAACCTTCACTTAGCAGGAGTTTTTCTCAGAATTTCAGGGTCTCCTAGTCGCTGAACCCCCTACCTCTCATATAAATGCAGTCATGATTTATGCATAAAAATTGTACTCTTGTTTTCTCCGTTTGGCTTCAAAAGCCTAAACTAATGCAAAAGAATGTTTAATTGCACTGAAGTAGAATGGACTTCGCAACTTCATGGGCAACCTTGGAAGGATAATGAGGAAAAAGTCACAACAATTAAGAATGAAGAAAGCTGATTAACAAAAGGCGCTCTGAAAGCTTATCTTGATAAAATAAATAAATAAAACAATTAGTCATGCAGACTTACAGCATTAATCGTTTTTGTTACAACTGCAAGCTTTCATAGCTTTGTCGTATTAAAATTTTTCTCTTCCGAATATCAATATTAATGTGATAGCCATTAGCCACTTTTCATCATTAGTCAGCAATAATACAAGCCTTTGTCATTTCAAAACAAGTTAATTAGTCTAAAAGATACAAATTAAGGAACAAAATATTCAGCCAACCCTAATCAGAAATTAATGTTCTTATTATCATCAAAAACTCACTGTAGTGGTGATGACGTGCAGCCACTTTAATAAAGATCAATGCAAAGAGAAAAAACTGGAAAAGGGATGATAATGCCAAAGATAAAGTTGAAAATTTTATCCATACGGTACTTTACAGCGTCACTGGGTGGCCATAGACGTTTTGATTTTCAAAGGCTGATATAAAATATCGGTATTCTAGTCTCCTTATTGATAAGTTGTTTCAATTCTTAATCACAATCTGTTGAATTTCATCACGTTAGCATGTTACAAATATTAATATTTTACAGGAAGTCCATTTCGTTTTCTTAATTTGCTCTTAAATGCAGAACAGATGTCACACAGAATCCTTGGAACATAAGCAATACGAAGTAATGAAGATGATTAAATAAACTGTTTGAACCGTAAGCAAGTCTACATAATTAATTGAATACATTCCACTACATATGTTAGTGATAGACAAATCATCTGTCTTATTCTTGGTCTACTTCTGTCGAAATCATATAATTTTTACAATTAATATTGCCCTTGAAAACTATATATTTCTTTGTCATCTAGCGCACGTCAATCCCAGTTTCACACTACTTTTAGCAACTAATTGCACTTGCAGTTGAGATTTGGAGAGAAGAGTAAAGTATTTGTTCGACCATGGCAACCTCTATTTGTACTTGGACATGGGCAATAATCAACCTACCAAATATAAAATCTTGGCTACCTGAAAGCGAGTTAACTGAAAACTGGGTCCATAATCATCCCTGAAGGGGGAGACTACACATGGATTGATGGAAAAGAGAAAGGCAAAGTAATATCTATTCAAACAATTTGATGGAGTTGGCAACCAAGATTACCTGCATGAGGTTTGGTTTGTTGAGAATGGGATCATAGTTTGCAATTGCAAAGCTAGACAAAGCTGTCCCACTGAAAAGATAATAAATAAGTCTCAGACAAAACTTGTTTCTGAACAAGGCTGAAGGCTAAGAGCAAATGAATTCCATTCCATGTGATGGTGTACAAATTTTGTGCAGAAAAAGGTTTTAAGGGATATGCAGAATGTGATGCAATCCAGACACAAGCCATGTGGATTTGTTAATTGTTTAGCCTTGGACTTCCCATGCTTACTTCCAACTTCCCATTTCCTAATTCACTTTTGAATGCTTTACGGAATCTAGCTGACAAGCAATAAATGCATCTGAAACCTTTGGCTTCAATGCTCTCAAAATTTTATTTTGTTTCCTGTGTTGTTTGCAATTTTTCTCTTGAGAGAATACTATAATATGGATTGCCTAAAATTCAGGTAGCTTTACTGCTTTGAGAGTTATATAATTTCTTTTTTTATTTTAATTATCAGAAACACCCCTCTTATAGAAGTAGTAGGTGGTGTGATAAAATCAACAACAAAATAAATTGTTTGACAATAATAAATGTCGTCTGAGTTTTCAATAATAGCCTTTTAAAATTCCATAGATTTTCATTAAATTGTAAAAATTAGCATAATATTTTATGAAATTTTGTATGAAAAAAGTTGTTTTACAAAAGGAGTAACGCTATACTTACAAAGTTTGTATATAAAGTTGATGTGGCACCACTCATTAAATGTCTATGACTCATCAGCATACAACTTATATTAATCTTACCATTCGTTTGATGTCAAGAGATACACCCATTTGTTTGCAGTGAAATCAAACCTTTCTTTTATTTACTATTGTAGCTTGGACTATGCATAACCAAATCATTAAAACATTTTCCTCATGTCAAAAGTGTTCCTCTGTGGCTAACATAAATCCCAGTAGAATAGAGCTAATTGAATGAAAATAAAATTAATAAGACACTTTTATTTTTTTTTCAAATTTCCATGAAATATGAGCAAAGTTAATCAAAGTGCTTTCTATAAATAGATTTTAATCAATTTTTACAAAAATTTGTCATTTTGTTGTTATATTTCATTTTATGAAAGCTTGATACGAGTAATACTATACTTCTAAAGTTGGGATACAAACATTGTTATGATAGGTGACATGGGAATGCCTTGTCATTTGCCACATCACCAAGTGGAATCAATTTTTTTGTAATGTTTATTATCTATATGTGATTTTTTTATGAATAATACTATATCCATAACTCATCTACAACCATTTTCTATACAACCTGAGTTGGCAAACTATCACTCGATGAGTAAAAAATGAAAATAAATAAAAGATGTTGAATTGAATTGCATGATAATTACTTACTCACCTAATAATATCTTGTCAATTCAGGTTGTATAAAAATCTTGATCGTAAATGAGTTGTAAATCAAGTATTATTCTTTTTCTATTTATTAACAAATCTTTGAATTAAGGATTTTCTTCTCATCACAATTAAAAATTTAAAATTGATTATACTTGGTGATGTGGTAAAATAATAAGGCATTATATGTCACTTACAACATCAATCAGCATACGAATTTCGTATCATAGTTTTGTAAATATAGTATTACTCTTTTTTTTCGATCAGCTTCGCCAATATCATGTAAAAGTTAGTTTAACCTTTCTCCTTGCCTTCCCCGTTCCCATTGTTAGAAAAAGAAGTGAACCTTCGATCAAACAACTTTTAAGGGGATCGGAATTCTTTTTCTCCTCTTTTTCTTTTACTATAATGGCTGCTAGCTTCTGCTTTGGATTATTAGATGCCATTTGTTTTCTGCTTTCGCATTAACCTATATTTTGCTAATCAAATTTTTTATTTGTCTTAACATGTAGAACATTAATGACCTAGCATCTGATTATTTATAATATTTATATATAAGATCAAATGAGTCAATATAAAATTTTAACTTTAAATTTTAAATTAAAAAATTTTTACCAATAGTTCATAAACAAAAAATATTTTCTTAAAGGTTCGCAAGTTACGTGAAATATTAAAGAAAAAATTAATAAAAATAAAAAAAAAACACTCAAATCAGCATAAATCAGTAAGTGAAAATTGTAAAAGGACCTTTTTGAAAAGTAAAAAATAATAAAAGGACCCAATCGCTAAAAAGATAAAGAAGGGTACATGGGAAATCAAATCTCTTTGCAGAACGTATCTCACAGTACAACATGTGATATTGCTTTCTCGCCCCAAGCAATTCAGTTACCGTTAACCGAGACATGACAGAACCGGCAAGTCTCCGGCGTTGACCAGCGGTCGGACTTCACTTTCAATCATTCAGGTGAAGAGTATTATACAAGGAAACCGCACTAAAAATTAGTGGACAGATGGTACTCAATTAATGTTCATCATGTGTCGAATTATTAACTTGCCCGAGGCTCCACCCTGTTTCTTAAACTATTCTATAATTCAATTATGTGGCAGAAATCGCCTTTTCAAAAGCCTAAACATGTATATCCAAACAAAAGAAAATTTACCCATTTAATAATTTAATTTGGTAATAAATGTTTAAGAGTTGTTTATTTGTCAAGGGTTGATTGAGGCAAAGCAAATTAGCAATATGTGGCCATGTGTGATTGGCAGGTGAGTGGACCAAACTCCTAGGCAAAGCCAGGAAGTGCAGTGGGCTGAGAGATTGCAAGTATACCATCCCGTTATCTCTCTGTCAAAATTGTAACTATAAATAGAGATGGAGAGCTGATGATTAAGATTCCCACTACCACTGCCAGTACCGCTACCACTCAATTCTCATTTCTAAGCCTTCTTCTATCCACTCTTTTCACAAACAACAATAGAAAAGAATGAGAAACTTCTTGGTCTTTTACGACTTATAATCTCCACCATCTCTTTCTGCTATTTTCCAATACCTGATTCAACACCTCTATTCTTCTTTGTTTGACCCTTTTCATTATTATTCATAAAACTCATTTACCTCGAACACATGGCTACTGTCACAGGCCTGCGCAATTCTACTTTGTCTGATTGTTTCAATATTTTGATGCTGACTATTCTCATTCTTCTTCCCTTGATTTCTAAAGGTTAATATATAAATTAAAAATGAGAAGTGCTTGACGTTTGTTTTATGTTTTTATGAACTTGAATTCGGCTTATAGTAAAGTTGGATGTTTGTTTTGTTTGTTAATTGCAGGAGTTGATGCTCATACGTTCACATTTATCAACAAATGTGACTACACAGTCTGGCCAGGAATTCTGGGCAGCCCAAAGCTAGACAGTACAGGATTTGAACTCCCGAAGGGCAGTTCACGTTCTTTCCAAGCACCAACAGGCTGGTCAGGTCGTTTCTGGGGCAGAACTGGCTGCAACTTTGACAGCTCAGGCCATGGCTCCTGTGCCACTGCCGACTGTGGCTCCGGCCAGGTAGAATGCAACGGAGCAGGAGCCACCCCACCTGCCACTTTGGCTGAGTTCACACTTGGCACTGGTTCCCAAGACTTCTATGACGTTAGCCTTGTTGATGGCTACAACTTGGCCATGATCGTTGAAGGCAGTGGAGGAGCCGGAGCCTGTGAAACAACAGGTTGTGTCACTGACTTGAACAGGAGTTGTCCCAATGAACTGAGAACCGGTGGTGGCACCGCTTGTCGGAGTGCCTGTGAAGCTTTTGGCAATCCTGAGTACTGTTGCAGCGGCGCGTATAATTCACCAGGCACTTGTAAGCCTTCTATGTACTCAACAATATTCAAGAACGCGTGTCCGAAATCTTACAGCTATGCCTATGATGATGCCACGAGTACATTTACATGTACCGGAGCTGACTATACCATTACATTCTGTCCCACTTTTCCAAGGTATATATATAATTCTTAAACATGTTAGTTTGATTTAAGTTGGCGACAAGAAAAATTCTTCCAAGATGCAATTATAATGACATTTTTATGGTTGACTGTTTCGTTTGGTTTCAGTTTGAAGTCTGCTAGCAATTCTCCAAAGGAAACAAAATCAACAGACGACTCAGAGTCAGCAGGTGTAGAGGCTGCTTCATTTGCTAGTTCTTGGTTGGCAAATTTGGCTATTGGAGACTCAACAACAATCCATCCTTCTGCTGCTCTTCAATTTGTCTTTGTTGTAGCCATTTCTCTCTTTGTTTTCTCATCTCATTTGTGGTGATTAATAGCAACACCGACATTATGTTAACATTATGGTCACTTTGGTTTAGTCTAGTAGGTAGAGAAAAATGACAAAAATCCGGATTGTAAACTACCCACTTCCGAATCTAGCATATTTTATGTTAAACAAATATATTAGTACTATGTAAAGCATTTCCCTTTAGAAACAGAATATGATTTCGGACTTTTGCTTTTTGCTTACATTTCTATGGCTCTCTTCCATCCTAGCCTTATAAAGCAAAAGATTCAAATAAAAAAAGTAAACTAAACAACACTATAATGAGACTTGTGTCTCTCCTTTCTTTCACTTCATGATTAAATACAAAGACAAAAGTGTGTACCCAAGTTTGGTGGATATATCGGTTGTGAGTGTGAACGTGAACTGTGAGTGGACTTTGTGGGTATCACAAGCTTGCTTTAAGCTCTGTTTTGCGAGCAAATTAAAAGAATAAATTTTGGAGTAATTAAATTGCTGGTAAAGTAATACTGACTCGTGAGAGCTCCATCCTGTAAGGGCGGAAATTGATTAAATTCCTTGAAACCTTTACACAATAGTACAGCTAGCTCTAGGTAAGGCTTTCATTACCCTTTTGCACAGCTTGGCACAATCAAAGATTTTTTTCATCTTTTTGACGGTTAACAGTTAATTGTATGAAGATATTTGAAGCCGAGATGAGATTTTTTTTTTTTTCAGCTGGAGATGAGATTTTTTTTTTTCCAGTGCTGATCACTTGATATTAAAGTGACAAACACTCATAGCTTTGTTGAATAATAATTGGTAACGCACTAGTTAAAATCAGATTAATGATCAAGTGAGGGATTGACAAATCAGTTTAACGATCAAGTGAGGGATTGACAATTGGTAACGAAAAAGTTAATCATATGTCAAATCAATCATCACATTCATCGGCTTTATCATCATCTGACATAATTCTTGTATTACTTCAACCATTTGAAGTAACAAAAGGTTTACAGAGTGAAATCACAGAAATATCGGGAAACAGCAAGATGTTTAATTTCTGAAAAACAGTATCTTAATTAAACAAAAATTCCTTGAAGGTGAATTGCTTCGAAATTCTAATTTAATAATTGCTTGTAAATTCTAATTCAACCAAAGTAGTGTATAGTAAACTGTGATCGATTAATAGAGGAGTGGTGGGACGTCAAAATGAATGGTGGTAGCTGCGAAAGCAGAAGTGGGTGGGGTTCAAATTATGATATTGATTGGATTGTATAGAATTAAGTTTCTGACAGTTGAGAGATCATAGCTTTGCAAGGGTCGAAATGCAGCTGTTGTTGATAGAAATAAAGCTGAAGAAGCCAACATAAATATGATAAAAATTGCCGTCCAAGGGCTGTGATGTTCATGTTCAAGTTCAAGTCAGGGGAACGTTATTAGAAATTCAGAAGTGATTGATTCTTCACCAACTTGTGGGTGGGGTAACCATCCCGACTGTAAAAGAAGGAAACAAGCCTACTTTTCCTTCAAGATAAGAAGAAGATTGCAATCTGTGTCTGGCGTGATGCTTCCTCTTTCAACTTTCTCAAGCGTCACCGTATTATAAAACTTTTATTTTTTATTTTTTATTTTTTTCTAATAAGGAACAATCTAAAAGGAAGAATGGAAAATGACCCATGCTGAACACAAAGGCTAAGTGAAGGGCGAGTAGAATCTAGACCCAATTTTATAATATTAATTTATATAATTACCATAGTCAATAATATTTTTGAATTGTTAGTTAATATTTATCAATTCTTTTAGTTGAGTACTTCTTTATGCCAATGATTAAGTGGAATAGTGGTTAGAATTTATGTAAAAATTTGTTAAAAATTTTGATTTGAAAGATTATGCCGACCCAATAAGCGAATATATGTTTTAAAACAAATTGTGCTTATTAGAAAAGAAAAAATTATAGTTGAAAATATTACAAAATCTTTTAATTATGATTAGAATTTAAATCAAGATTTTGTATGGAAAATATGAAATTAGAAAAAATCAACCCCACTATGCATATATTTTATTTCAAGCTGTACTAAAGTTTCTTAAATAAGTGATTAGATTGAGCAAACTTTCATTGATTGTCTTTAAATACCACTTTATTATGCGGCCATGGTAGCCAGTATTCGTTTATGATAGCTTAGAGAGGTGTGGAAAATGTTTTTCACATGATTAGATAATCAAAAATGTTTTATTATAATATTTTGTTTAAAGTAATAAAAATGTTCTTCATAAATGTTGCTTCATAAGTGGTATAACATCTTTTATATCAAATAAAAGTGCTGCCTATAAAAGTATTGTAAAACACATCCTAATTAACGATTGGCACAAAAATGTGAAGTATCAAGAATTGCGAGCATCATCATCAATAAAGCTGATTCCAAAATGAATCCACTAGCTTCCTCTTTCGGGAGAAACGATAACGATATCAGTCACAACAAAGGAAGAAAAAAATTTCACTGTTAATGACAGAAAACCACGTAATCAAATTTATCATATGTATAAAGATGTTTAGAAACAGGACATCTTTCTTTAGTATGTAATTGGTTTACTCTCCCCAGTAATTGTTTGGCAAACAATTCATGGCAAAGGGTAAACAAAACAGTTTTTAGCTATTGAAATAGCCAAGTATTCGAGCCAATCCTGTTGGAGACAATTATTCACTCAAAGACAAACCCAAGTTCGTTGACATATAATGTAAAAGAACAGCATATAACAAGTCTTCCACTTCCCAAGAAATGCTGGTTTAAATGAACAACACGCATGACAGTATCAGATAGCTTTTGACGTTATTCTACATCGTTCTTTAAGTGGAGGGTCTTTCTTTGTTTACTCCTTGACGGCTACTACTTATTTCTAAAAGCTTTTACAATGAAGCTTTGACGCTCACAGACAAAGATAAGGATTCTTCTGCCAAAAGTTCCAGTGCACTCATATATATTGCGTTCAAAAGGAAACCCCAATATATAAGATCAATCAAAAGACAGCATTTGTGTGCTTTCCATCCAATTCGCTAACTATTAATCGGTAGGACCTACACACCATGGTGATAAATGGGACCCGTTTATATGTAGGCCACTATAAGGTATTCTGAAAGTGTCTGTACTGGAGAAGTTTCATCCCACTCATGCCGCCCCTACCACACACAGGTCAAATAAAAATGAAGAAGCTTCCCAGAAAGTCCTCAATGCCTGAAATATGTGCAGATCATTAAAGAAATATGGGCTCCAATTTTCACAGTGTAATTCTGATCAATAAAGGGAAGCAATGATCTTTATTGTAGTTTGGCCATGATGCATCTCCATTCACGAACACATGATGACGCTTCCAAACTTCTACATCATAATTCTCTGTTATGCTGAAATGCAAACCGTCTTCTTCAATTCTTTCTAAAAATTTGTCCAAGGAGTTGCCTCTTCTCGGGCTGAAAAATATAGCTTCAGAAGGTCCCATATTTTTCAACAGGAGTTTGACTGCTCGAGCAAGGTCTTTGTGGAATTCTTTAAAGAAAGTGCTGTCAAAACGAGATGAAAAGAATATTAAAGAAGATAAACTTATCAAAAAAGTGAGAAATCACATCAGCATTTTCTTGCATGTGTATATTTTTATGCTCATGCATTGCATGCTAAGCGCTTTTTGTCGAGTAGCAAGAAGCAAGAAAACTTAATTATCTCAAAAATCTCCAGGCCAATAAAAATTGTCTATCAAAAAAGCTTTACTCAATTATAGAAGTTCATTATGAAAGAGTAAAGTACTAAACAGTTGCATGTGCAAAGAAAAAGATTATTGAAAAATTGAAAAATCATATCAGCATAAGTTACTACTTCATGCTACATATATCAGAGACACGAGGCACAGGTTCAATTTGTCAACTAGTGGAAAGAACTTAAGATATCTTGACATCTCCAGACCATCAAAACTTTTAAGCATAAAAGAAGCTTTACTTGCCCAATCACCCCTTACAAACTCAATTTATAAAAGTGATTGATAGACAGAATGAGGTATCAATCAAATTAATATGAGGAGGTGGACTGTTGTATTCATATGAAGGTTGGGCCCATAGACCAAAACCCTGTATCAGAAGCCATCAAGTGCCGTCTTTATCTGATACTAAGAAAGAGGACATCACTAGGGAATGTAAAGCACTTCACAACATAGTTTATGGTAATTAGGGTACGTAGAATCACATAATCACAAACGCAATTCGACAAATCTCTTTGCTTTAAATGGAAATGAAAAGGTAGAGCACAGTGCATGTGTTTATTAAAGTGGCAACATAGAAGAAAACAGGATTTACCAGTCGCTTGCCACAATGACATCAAAGGTGTTACATATATCTGAAAAATCTTCCTTGTTCCAATGCAGTGTCCTAGACTTCACTCTTGTGCCACCAAATGCTCCAGTATTGGCATCTATATTGTGCTGAATATCTGGATGTTATGAAAAAAAAAAACTCCAACACCAGTTCAAAAGAACAAAAAAAAAAACGAAAGGGAGAGGGAGAGGCGGTAACTTTAATAAAGTTTTAGGATGAGCATCCAGTAAGATCAAGAAGACCAACAAATGAAATTCATTATGGGGAGGAAATTACATTTTTAAGTTGAGAATAACAGATACTGCAATTCGATCTGCTTGATGAACCAACAAGCAGTGCCAGCACAACCTAAGAAGTAAATCAATGATAATGATGGAGACAGCTACCCACTAATAAATTTCATCTGAAGAAGAACACAAACAGAACTCCACTTTACAGCAATAGAGAGCCTGTGTATGATACATGTTCCCAACGCTCTAGCAGCCTAAACACTCAATTCTAGACTCGCTGGTGTAATTTACAGCTCAATAGTTAACCCTGCAATCACCACCATTCAATTCTAGGTTAAAATATAGTGCATCAAGAACAGCTTCAAATCCTTGTTGGACTTGCATAATGGGTTGCACACAAAAGTTCAGCCAATTATAGCCCACTATGGGGTAGAGGCTGTCCAGAGAAAACCCAAATTGCAGATGTTGGTCTGTCATCAAGTTTCCTCCAGCTCTTCAATCCTTGTCTAAGTAAGCTTCTCTGTGTGTCCAACAATTTTAGATTTAACTTCACTCGCATATGAAGTTCCCCATTCTAAAGGTATTAAGAGCATAATAGTTACCTTAAACAAGTGACTTAAACATTCAATTGAAAGTTGTAAATTTTTCGTTTGGAAAGAAATTACAAATAGCCTGTACGAAATTTATATGGAATTCATAACACGTTAATGTGTTATTTAAAAAGTGCTGAAGGAAACTATGTCCCGAATTCACAGTATAAATTAATGATCTAGTTAAAAAGAACCTTCAAAATGTTACTCCTGAATCTCTTCTAACAGCCCATGATGTCTAACACTAAACAACTTTTCCATACTGTTGGAAAAGCATCAACCATCTGATAGACCTCAATTTTCATTAAGGGTCCATAATTAGGTTCACGTTGGCACTCTTAATTGGTCAATATTGGACTAGATTTTGACATGCTGCTACGAGCAACGTGTTTCAACCAGCTCAAGTATAAACCCAATATGTCATTAGCTGCATTTGGTTATTGTAAGTTTCTTTTACAGTTTACTCCATTATATGGACGAAAATATACTGACGACAACTAATTCCAAAAAAATGATAGAGAAAAATCATTTGTCCTGTTTTTAAAGCAACCAAATAATCCTAAATTTCCCTCACATGCTACAACAACTAGGATGATCAATCAAAAGGATACAATCAACGACTTGAGGATTCCCATCAGAGATTACAACTTCTAATGCTTCTGTGGTTGCTGCAATAACTAATCCAGCCAAGCCATAGCCTGATCCAAGCTCAATAACCCTTTTAGACCTGAAGAATTAAGAAAACAACGTCATGTCATATCACACAATTTTATTAATATAGAGAAATGTTTCAGGCAACGCAAGCAACCAAAATAGAAACCAAACCGTTGAAGCTACTGTTAAAAATAATATGCAAACAGAAAATAAACCTGAACATGTCTGCATTTGACAAACAGAAAAAAGCGAGAACATCTTCTGATGGCCATTGACCTGTATAACAGCAGAAGATAAACTCAAAGAATAATCAAAACCCTACAATATTTTTACATGCAAAACTGTTATTTGTTGAATCGAGGATAACTTACATACAAGGCCGGTGTTGTCAATGTTGTATCTATTACATATGTCAAAGTCACCAAGGTCAGCGCTGTTATCCACTCTTTGGCTGCATAAGATTCCCCTCAGAGTAACCATCACAACCAAAAACATATAAATTTATTTGAAAATTAGGTACAACAGCATCCCTGCCAATGCTAGAGGTTCA
Organism: Boswellia sacra; assembly: GCA_013180625.2. Taxonomy (NCBI): domain Eukaryota; kingdom Viridiplantae; phylum Streptophyta; class Magnoliopsida; order Sapindales; family Burseraceae; genus Boswellia; species Boswellia sacra. Next base: position 1,346,868 of record SNVD02001661.1, on the reverse strand, counting down.
TTAAGTATAATGCAGCAAGTAGCAACTTGTACAATTGAAACTCACCAAGTGTTCGAAGAAATGAGTGAGAGACTGGACTCACGTTAGAAATAGTTTGGTTGAAGCAGCAACAGGTAATGTGTAACAGACGCAAGCTTCTCTAGAGCCGGGAAGTTTATTGACTAGATGACAAGGAATTAAGTTCAAGCCGTGAGTTGTTCGGCGAGAAATTCTATCGATAATAGGCTCATCTGACAAATTTATATTTCAATATAAATTAAAATATTAAGATGGATTAAGAGGGATGATGATCATCATCATATTAAAGACGTCAAATCAGACGATCAAGAAGAGAGTACCAGAGCTTGGTGGACCAGGGCGACGAAGAAGAGCTTGACGAAGGATTTTCCATCTCAACGACGACGTCTTTGGTGTCGTTTCGGTGCTACTTTCTTCCATACCTACTCTCCTCTTCCTCTAACAAGTAACCAACTTTTGCTATTGAGGCTCATAAACGTCCTTCATCGATATTAACCGCATAAAATACACATAAATACAAATTTTTAAAAAATAAAATAAAAATAATTTATCCATAATAACAGATATAAAAATTAAAAAAATAACATAAAAATAATAAAAACTCACAAGAGCCTCATATTAGTAAATTGTGCATTTATCTAACATAAGCTGTGTTTAAAATAATAATAATAATAATAATAATAATAATAATAATAATAATAATAATAATAATAATAATAATAATAATAATAATAGAAGAACTCTTTTTGTTATGATAGTTCAAGATCAAACAAAATTGCACGGCCCGAAACAACACAAATCATTAAATTTGCAATGAATGCAATCATGCCCATATATTAACAAAAAATGATGATTTATTATCATATGAATATGCAATCATACATCATTATTTACAATGAAATTAATATATTTGTAATTTATTAAAATTAATAGCAATTATATTCTTAGATAACAGTTAAATTAACATATTCATCTCTCTTAAATCTTCTTCTATAAATCATATAAAATTCTTTAATTATACCATTATATTCATTAACAAAAATAAAGATTTATTATTAACTATTTGATTATTAACTTATAATAAAACCAACATATGATATTCTATTTCATTGGCACAAATAATATTAAACAATTTTGGTGTGTGTTAATTTATAATTTAATATGATAATCATAATAAAGTGGAAAATATCCACACAAAAAAAAGGAGTAGAATTTTTTTTTAATTTAACCAAAACTTCATTTTTTTATTGTCTAATAACGGTCATTTTTATTTAAATTTATGATATAAAAACTTTACACATATATACTTATATTTAATTTCAAATTCATAAAGAGATAGTTTTATAAGTACTAATAATCATAAACTTTATATTTACATAATAGCTTGAAGCAGATTGACGTTATAAATATCTCCCTTTAAACTAAACGTCACCTTTATGCTCTATTGAGTCGACCAGCTTTGCTTGAACACAATGTCACTTGCAAGCCTGGGCAGCATTGTTACTGGTTCCCATTCTAGCTTGCATCTGTGGTTTGAAGAACCAACTTCTTCCTTCTGACCAGCTTCTCCATTGAAAAACATTCTCTTGTGTCCCTTCCCCAGAATTCTTGTTTGCTCTGGAAGATCCAAAAATCCAATTTCTGCATTCGTTAATGAATCTTTGGACTCTACATTAGCTGAAGTGTTTATTCTCAGTTATAGAATGTTCATGGTAGAATCTTTTTCCAAATGTATTATGGTTATCTCATCAGTTTCAATATGCACAATGCAGCATGAAGGACTAATTCAATCCATCAAAGATTTATATATACTCGTTTTGAATTTGGAAATACCTCTTAGCTGATTACCTCTTTCAAGGGTTGTAAGAGAATTGAAAATATTGTCAAAGATGATCGAAACGATACTCTAAAAAACATGAAATACGATGATTAATTAATTGGCTTCAACTTTTAGTGTAGGATTTCAAATCTAAACTCCATCTACCTATTTATATCACGGTTGGTTCATTGATATTTAACATATTGGTAAACCATTATGTAATATAAAGCTAGCCTATGTTTAAAAAAATAATAATCATTTGCTTGGATCATAAATATGTAATATATAACAACGTGAAAGAATATATTTTATGCAATATGTTGTAATCTTTTGTAATAAAATAAAAACTCAAAACCAAATATACATATAAGTAAATCTAACTATTTTAGATTTATGTTCAATGTGAATTTAGAATAGCTCAATTTTTATAGTTTATTTAAATCCTTATGTTGGTCTTTAATCAATTTAGTTGATAGCTAATTATTACATTATAGTATAAAACTAATTACTAGGCATGAACATTGGGTCAATGGGCTTTTTTATTATGATAGTAAGTTCGAACAAATATGATGGCCCAAAACTGGCCCGCAATGCTTGTTTGGGCATTAGGCCAACACAAATTAATGACTTGGTACAATTTTTTTTTCACTTTTTTTTTCTGTTTTATGTAATAAAATAACACTCAAATATTTTATAGTAAATACATCGTTGTCTATCAATTGGCTAATTATTATATATTACATTACTAAGATAATATGACATTGTAATATCATAAACTGTTAAAGATTGTAATTTATTAGTATCAATATGCAATCATATTTCCATGTTTACAATAAAATTAATATATTCATCTATCAAATTTTCTTCTATATTTTTATTGTGAAAACTTATTAAACTTTGTTATCTAAGTTAAATAAAATTATTTAATTATATTTATTAACAAAAAATAATGAATTATTATTATTTGATTATTAACTTAGAAATAAAATGTTAGTGTCAACGTGCATGTGCCATGCACATGATATTTTTGTCCAACTTGTGATAAAACAAGAATATTATATGATTTATTATTTTGCTGTTTCTAGAAGTATATTTTAGGAAGTATTTGGTTTATAAGCAATATCCTCTTAGAATAGGACATTATTTAATGTATCCTAGTTAAAATAGGAAAATATTTATTTGTATCCTAATTCCTTTAGGAGTTAATTATATCACTTCCTATTATATTTGTCTTTATCATAATGAGAGTTTGATTAGGAGTTTTACAGGAATATAAGGAGATTTCGATCAGGCTTCCCATTATATATATAACGTTATGTTTTCATAACACATATATGTTGGTTGTGTGAAGTTTATGTCACGGCATTCTAGAATTGAAAGGAGAGCTTCAATGCAAATTGGAATGTTTCATTGATTTACTTTTATGAGTGTTTTATTCATGTATGAGAGGTTGTAATCGTATATGAATTGTTGATCAGGTCTGTATGAGTTAGTAGACACTTGAGATAACTTGCGAGTTAAGTGTTTATGTAATTTAGTGTCAGATATTGTGGTTATGATATACTTCACAGTGTGTTGTTAAGTTATCTGCGACAGAGAGTGAGTAGTGTCACTAGAGTTTAAGGTCTTGGCGATTTTTTGTTTTACAAAGATTAGGCCAGTGTGTGAGAGTGAGTCAGCACTGTAAACGATCCTAAAGATTGTGCAAATAAGAACTTAGTGAATTGCAGCTCCATAGTTGTCCGTGGATGTAGGATTTATTACCGAACCACGTAAAATCCTCCTGTACCGATTTACATTATAGTTTACTGTTATAATTCTTATAACTGCCTACTTCCAGAACTTACATAAAATATTTAAAGTTTTTATATACTTTATTTCTAAGTTCATAAAAGAAGATATACTTATAATACCAACTAGGAAAAATTTCATATATAATTAATCCTGAGGTTTGACTAAAATCACAAATGACCTCGCTTTTTTTGAAATAGGTAGAAATGAGCATAGCGTTAAATTATTCTGTTAAGATTACAACGAGAAGGGTAAAGTGGTAAATCCTGACCCAAATAAATAAAATCATTCAATAATCCTTATTTTAGTTTCAATATATCCAAATTAAAAGTTTTGAATAAACACACGAAACTATAAAGTTTGCATGAACACCCCAACCAAATTGTACAACACTCCCTCCAATTACAGAACTACCCCCACTGCACTGCCACCCAGCATGAAACTACCCCTTTGTACCACCACCCATCGCACACCCCCCACAATTGCACCCTCCTCCACATAACCTTGTACTGCCAAAATCGCATCGCATCCTCCTCCTCTTTCATCTCCACCTTCGCCTCTCTATCCTTCTCCACCACCATCAAAACCATCGCAACCACCGCCAAAATCATCTACTTCATCACCGTAAGTATCAAAACCACTATTCATGTCTATGGCTAACAAAAATAGAGGGAGAAAATGGAAGAATAGAAGATTGATGGTGGCATTGAGATTTATAGTAATGAGTGTTTACAAGATGCAGCTAGCTGTGGCGTGAAGATGCCAGTGAGACGACTGATAGTGGTGGCAAGACAAGGGTGGTGCACCATGGGTAAGAAAATTGGTTTTTTTTTTTTAATATAGTTGAGGGTTGTAATCGGCAGTGGATGAGGAGTTGAGGAGGAGACAAGGGTAGGTTTTTTATTTTTTTATTTTTTTAGGTGGTAGTTGTTTTGTGTTTTAGAGATTAGAGAGTTAGGGTTTCACATTTGTTTTCTTTTTTAATTCATTAAAATTAGTATTATATAATAAATAAGAAACTTTGTGTATATTAAAGTCAAGTAAGGAGTTGGCATAGTGGTAAGGTGGAAAGTGTTTGGTTAGATGGCATGAGTTCGATCACACTAACTTCAAGTGTAAACTTTATATATACTAATAAAGGAAAATTTTCACATATAACCCTAAGGAATATCAAACACTTTCCACTTTACTACCATGCCAAATCCTTGCTTGACTTTAATATACACAAAAACTTTCCACCTTACTACCATGCTAACTCTTTACTTGACTTTAATATACACAAAATTTATTATTTATTATAATACTAATTTTAAGGAATTAAAAAAGAAAACAAATGTGAAACCCTAACTCTCTAATCTCTAGAACATAAAATAGCCGCCACCCAAAGAAACCCACCATGGCATCCTCCTCAACTCTACCCCCGATTTTCTTACCCATTGCACACCACGCTTATCTAGCCACCACAATCAGCCACCTCACTAGCATCTTCATGCCACAACCAGCTGTATCTTCCCACCACTCACACACTGCATATCTCAAGGCCATCATCAATCTTCTATCCTTCCATTTTCTCCCTTTGTTTTTGTTAGCCATAAACATTAATACTGGTTGTGACATTTATGGTGATGGAAGAGGTGGTTTCGGTAGTGACTATGGCGGTTTTGATGGTGGTGGAGGAGGATAAGGAGGCGGAGGTGGAGACGAAGGGGCAGGAGGAGGTGGTTTTGGCGGTAAAGGGTTATATGAGGGAGATTGTGTGGGGTGTGACTATAGGGGATGTGCGATGGGTGGTAGTGCAAAGTGGCATTTCATGATGGGTGGCATGCAGTAGGGGTAGTTCTGTAATTGGAGGAAGTGTTAGTAAGATGGTTGGGGTGTTCATGCAAACTTTATCATTTAGAGTGTTTATTCAAAACTTTAATTTGGATATATTGAAACTAAAATAAGGATTATTGAATGATTATATTTATTTGGGTGGGGATTTACCACTTTATCCTTTAAGTTATAATCTTAACAAAATAATTTAACAGCAGGGTTATTTTTACCTATTTTCAGAAAAACGAGATCATTTGTGATGTTAGGCAATGCTTCAAGGTTATTTGAAAAATTTTTCCTACTAATAAATAAATATCTTCCTCAAAACCTCGCCTATAAGCTCTACTCTCTATTGTTTTGTGAATTAAATCCAATAAATTGAATCATTGGTGTTTTATGTGTGCAGGGGAATAATGGCTTGTACAAAGAAACTTGCTCACAATCTACTAGAGGCAAGGCTCCTAGGAAGCAACTGTCAACCAAAATACTTTTTAAATCCTTATTAATCATTTCAATTTCAAAAGAACTTCTCTTTTGGTTTTTAACTATAATCTATTATTCTTATAACTGTTAAGTTTATCACTTTTCTATAAGCTTAAACTTATAGGTATAGACTTAACTTGAGTATGTATTTTCTAATACATCTCATCATATGTCTTCACTCAGTTGTAAGATCCGTTGAGATATTTAAGGCTTGATGAGATCTATGTTGTAAGTGCATGGGATCCTTGCACATGAGCAGGCTTATTAGATAAAATATACTCAAATTAATTCCCCATACAAGTTTAAGTTTTTTAAAAAAATGATAAACTTACCAGTAGGCAAGTAAACAAAATTTAGTCTTAAATAAGAAATAGTAACTCTTTGTTGCATGGGTAACTTTTTATTACGGTTAAAAGATTGAATTTTTTTAATATAGTCAAAACTTTCACTCTTTCACCAAAATTACAAATTTAGGATTAAAATGTTAAACTTTTGACATAATCCATCGCTTTTGTTTTTGTGATTATGAAGCCCCCTAGACCTGAAATCCAACGGCGCGTCCAGGATTTGACACTCATAAATAGGGATGGCAAAATCCGGGTGCAGGTGCGGGTTTTGCGTTTCCGCACCCGCATTGGATAAAAAAATTTATCCTCGGTCCTCGCAAAATCCCCGGATTTTTTCGGGTTTTTCCGGTGCGGGTATTTGCGGGTGCTGAGATGATGCACCCGCACTCTGAAAAAAAACCTGGATTATCCCCGGTTTTTTTTTTTAATTTTTCTCCACTTTTGATACAGTAAAATAGTGTAATGTTGCATAACTTAAATGAAAGACGCGGCTAGCACTGCTGGCGAAGGGGGTGGAATGGCTTTTAATGGCCAAGGTTCAAATCCCAGCCGCTTCAATTTACTATTTTTAATTAAATATATAGAACGAAATTGATATTATAAAATTGTGTACAAAGAATAGCGTACAAAAGGTGAGCAGCCTGGTGGTTCACCACCAAAAATTCAAATTGTAGGTCATGGGTTCAAGCCTCTTCATACACATTTTGTATTACAAAATTAAAAAAAAAGAATTAGGTTGTGCGGGTACGGGCCGGGGACCGGACCCTGACCTGGCTGCCCTTAGCAGCCCCGCAGCCGGGCCTGATCCCCAGAAATCCGGGGTTTTCCCCGGTCATGCGGGTAAACTCCGGGTACCCGGCATCCGGGGTTTTTCCCAGTCAGGCCGTGCGGGTAAACTCCGGGTACCCGGCCCAACTCCGGGTACCCGGCCCAACCGGAGAATATTGAGGCCAGTGATCCAATCATAAAAGTTTTCCTTCACACATTACTGTATGGGAGTAATATAAATGCGGGCATGTTTGGCTTTCTTCAAGTAAAGAGAACCCACCATCACCATGTATAATTATTAATTAATAATATGGATGAAGGGCAAGGCGGTGATCTTAGGTAGCGCGTAGTCCAATAATCGGTACAATACAGGTATGAAAAGATGAAGTAATTTCACTTCATAAAAGTATATGCAAAGCTTGTTTAGTATATAGGAATGTAGCATGTGCTGCGACAGTTTGTTATTGAATCGTTTCGTCTATTTATATGCCAGGGGTTATACCATCTCAAACACGCACCAAATTTTTCTACCACTAAAATCATCTAGCTTGTTTATCACTGTTAATAATATACACCTCTTCAACTACCAAAATGGAAGTCCACTTGAGGTCTCCTTGTCAATATTGTGGCTCACAAGTTCACTACAACATAAGAACGTGGACCGAAGAAGAGGATATGCGGCTCATCACTGCCGTCTTTTTTCATGGTGAGAGCGAGTGGAGCTATAAGCCAATGGCCGCAGGCATTCAACGCTGCGGCTTGAATTGCGGAGATCACTGGTTCAACCATATCCGTCCAGACATCATTAATGCCGATAATGTTACCGAAGAAGAAGAAGAACAGATGATCACACTGTTCAGCATTCTTGGGAACAAGTGGGTAACCACCACTTACATATGTGTGTGTTTGTATAGTTTGATTTGTATTTTACTATTTTTTGCGAATGATGTAGTTTTGATGAGATAAATTTTGGTATTGTTTGTGTTAATTAAGTTGGTCAGCAATAGCTGACTTCATGGCTGCAAGGAACGCAAGATGGATTAGGCACCGTTGTCTCGCTGCAATAGTGAGGAGATCGATTGTACTCCACGGAGCAGTAGTTGCTCGAAATCATCAACAGCGTAGGGTGCAGCAGGTGAACCAGCAAGGGCAGCTCAACTTGGACCTCAGGCTGAGGCCTCCTTCTCCTCCTAACGCCTAGCCGCCTCCATCCATCTTCATGACTCCTTCTCTGACGGTGCAGTAAAAGTGGCAGCTCGTGGATCCATGGTCAAGTCTTGGGCTTATCAATATTCAAGATTGATATTATAAATCTAAGCGTGATTGATGTTTTCCCTAGTTTTCGGATGTTTAGGTTTGTCAGAAAAATGTTTTACTTTTGCAGGGGGAATTATCACTGTGTTTCAGTTAGTTTCTTTTGGATACTTTCCTCTGTTCATTTATCTTCATTGCCAATATTGATTAATTTGCCATTAATTAACTGACAGAGGTTCCATTCCATTGATGACATGATAATTAATGTTTATTTATCACCATGAATCCATAATGGAAAGACAATGACCATATAGATCATTTGATCGATGCTTCTGGATGCATGGTAATTGATGAACATATGGATGTGGATGTGGATGGATCGATGGATGGTGGATTTGGGGCAACACTAGTGAGTAGTATGCAGTATAGTGTAGGCTAGAGTGAGGGTTATGATGGCGATCAAATCAGTACTTATGGCGGTGGGAATGATGTTATATTTTGCCTCTACTCCTCATGCCTCCTCCTAGATTTGGTTCTGTTTACTCACTGCACTAGATAAAGTTATTTTGATGTGACTATTTTGTCTCTACTCCACCCACCTCCTCCGACTCTCAGCCCAAAACCAGGCTTTACGTGCGTAGTGGTTAGCTCTCTCTCTTTGCTCTCATGATTCAAATACTCAAGTTTTAATTTTGTTGCTCGCTTGCACGTTTTCTTTGCTCTTATATGTGATTTAAATACGCAAGGAAGTTTTTGATTTTGTTGTTAGGATCATCAGTGCCGGTGAACCCATGTTTACCGAATAATTGTATGTGTAATCTGTTATATATTAATTTCTCTGAATTGTTGGTCTTTAATGTGAAATTAGTTGTATAAAGGTTCATTATTTTTAAGCTCTATTTCACAAACAATAGATAAAGGCTTTGCATGCTTTAATAAAACGGTTTTCATTTTTTTTTTTTGGGGGAGGAGCCATTTAACCGGTAACATTAGCGATGATGCTATCAGAATATACCTTTTGTAGATTGAGCAATGCTACTACTGTGAGATGGTAGTATGTAAATTTCAATCCCAAACGGTAATATATGAAATAAAATCGTAAAAGTACATGTGCAATTACTAGTGTGCTCGTTTGGCATTATTACTCATTAATGGCAATGTAATATAGATGCCCTTGTGGAAGAATTTTTCTGAAGTGATGCTTTTAATTTGAGTGTCTCAATTTCAGTATTTTCCTATTTATGTACATTATTTTCATTTTCTGGATGAGCAAGCCAAATTAACGAATGCAATATTTCGAGCTTACATAAGACTATACTCTGAGTAGAACTCATGGGCATAAACAAAACTATATCCTGCATAGATTTGTTTCATCAAACTCCGAAGAAAAGTGTAAGTCTTATATGAAATACTCGATCGTAGGACTTTGAATGCGTGTGTATCCTGTGGCATTTAGCCGAAAGAGAATTACCACGGGAAAATCTATCCCCAGAAGCATCTATTAAGGTATAGTACCACTTAGCTTACAATCTTAAGTTTATATAGATAGCTAGGTGTCCAATTATAGTAAATAAGCTTATCTTTGTAAACATTAATATGTCTCCCTTTGTATTAACTATTAATGCCTTTATGTATAATTTTATAACTTGGGTGAAGGGTCTAATAATCGGTACAATACAGGAATGAAAAGATGAAGTAATTTCACTTCATAGAAATACGTAGAAGCCCACTATTAATGTATCATGTGCTGCTACAGGTGTTTGATTTGAACCGCCTATATATATGTAGGGCTTAAGAGGTGAGTGAACACATGTACACCAATAACATAACATCCCACTTCTAAGCACAAACAAACACCCTGCTAGCCACTACACTTGTTCTCTACCAATGGAAGTGAATTTGAGGTTTCGTTGTTCATATTGTGGTTCCTCTGTTCACTACAATAGGGGGCCGTGGACTGAAGAAGAGGATATGCGACTCATCACTGCCGTCCATTTTCTCGGTGAGGCGGAGTGGAGCTGCAAGCCAACCGCTGCAGGCATTCAACGTTGCGGCATGAGTTGCCGAAATCGTTGGTTTTACCATATCCGTCCAGACATCATTAATGATGATGAATTTTTCAGTGAAGTAGAAGAACGACGGATGATCAAGCTTTATGGTGATTATGGAAATGAGTGAGTATATTGATTTCTAAATTAAAATTTTTATGAATGACGTAGATTTGATAAAATATATTTTGTTTGCTTTTGCTAAGTTGGCAAACTATAGCTGACTACATGCCTGGAAGGACCACAAAATGGATTAGGCACCGCTGTCTCGCTGTAATAGTGAGGAAAATGATTTTACTTAATCGAGCAGGCGTTAGTCTTGGTGAAGACCATAATCAAGAGCGTTTGTTGCAGCAGGGGAGCCAGGGAGTCCCAGACCTCAACTTGGACCTCCAGCCAGTCCCAGACCTCAACGTAGTCCCAGACCTCAACCTGGACCTCAGGCTGAGGCCTCCTTCTCCTCCTAAAAACTAGCTGCAGCATCCACCGCACCCCTTCTGATGGTGTGCAGCAAAAGTGGCATGGCAGCTCATGGATTCGTAGTCAAGTCTATAGTCTTAGTCTTGGGCATATCGACGATATTGATATTATAAATCTAGTGATTGACATGTTCCCTAGTATTCGGATGTTTAGGTTTGTCAGAACAGGGAAAAAAAAAAAGTATAACTTTTGAAGGCAACATTATGGATATGTATTATGTTGTACTCTTAGTTACTGTCTTCTATTTACTTATCTTCATTTTTAATATTAATTAGTTTGCAATCAATTAACAAATTTCCATTCAATTACATGATAGTTAGCGTTTATTTATAACCATAAATCCATGATGGAGAAGACCACGACCATAATGATCATACGATGCCAGCTGCATGCATGATAAACATTGGATGGATGGACGGACGGACGGACGGTGGAATGCTAGTCATAACTAGTGAACAGTTGGAGTGTGGAGTATAGAGGCCAAACAAAAGGAGGCTTATGATGCGGCTGGGGTCACATGGAAACAAATAAAAATCTGCTAGTTTTCCTATGTTCCTCCAATCTACTGCTCTTTTCAGCCCAAAACCAGACTCGTATAATCAATGGTTTGCTTTCACTCTCTTTACTCTATAATTCAAATAGTTATGTGATTTTGTCCATTAATTTATATTTTTATTGTTAAAATGATTTAACAATCAATGGTTTGCTTTTACTCTCTTCGCTCTATAACAATTTTTATTTTTTTATAAAACATTGTTTTCACAGTCCAAAAAAAAGTCTAGTTTAATTTAGAGTTGCTCAAGAGCTCGTTGTTCATTTGCCCAGTGGTGTAACCGGAATTTTTTTTTTTTTGGGTGGGCTGGAAAGATTTTAAAACTATTCGATAAAACTTAGATGGTATGAGCAAATCTTATTAATTGAAAAAAAATACATCAAATCAAAGAAATATTGTATGCCTTACTTTTTAAAATATAAATTAAATATTAGAAAACAACTTATAAAAGTGTAATATAATATGATAATATATATATGTAATATAAAATAAGATCAAATTTCATCAAAAATTTATTTTAATATACTTCAAAGAGTGAAAATCATCTATTATCTATAAAAAGGGAAAATTTTCATATGATGCATGAGAAAAAAAGATATAGCCTAAAGTTTGGGAGGTACATGTGTGGTGACTTCAGGGATTGGGATATAAAACATTATCAAAAGTTTTCCTATATTATTTTCATGAATTAAACACAAAACCAAAAATAAAAAAAGAAACAATTAAAATATCCCCACGAACATTCTTCATTGATTACTTAGTAGTGATGGTTGCACTTGGACATTAGACAATGAGGTTAATTAATGGATAAAGGTTAATAAAAAGTTATTTGATGATTTTTGAAATATTCAAGTGTTTATAATAATTTACCAAACATAAAGGGGTTAGATAAATTTAATCAATATCATATTAGTTGTTATTTAATAGCATAATTACGGTGGAATATATAGTTGCATGTACGTCAGAATTAATTGTAATACTATTGAATTTATAAGAGTTTAACCAAATATTAGAGATGCTAATGGAACTTCGATTTTTCTACTCGGCCTCATTGATTTTTCTTTTTCAAAATTTTCAGCTGGGCTCCAGCCTCCCCTTTCCCACGCCCCTGCCTTTGCCAATAAACGTTTTAACAAATATGCATGTGCATGTTCTTATTGCTTGATTCTTAATTAGTTACATCATCTAGGTTAATATATGTGATGTGCTTCGTTCTCAATTGATGTTCATGAATCATATATGAGTAGGTGACATTTTTCATTCAATTTTGATTCTTAACCCCAACATGGTTAATTTGTTTTTGTATCCTTCCAAATTCAAGTACAACCAATCCCAGCCTATATTGATACAGAATCTATTTTTTAGTGTTAATTAGTAGCATGGATGAGCTATATATGTGTAGTACTAGTCTTAATTTTAATTGAAAAGAAATGAGGGTAGAAATTAAGATAATGTCTTGCTATTAACTTAATCTCTAATCATTTAGTGATGCTAAGAACTGAACAAATTAATAACATATAATATAACATAATATAATAGAGGATCCTAGCTTCTCTCAATATAACGTAACATAACATATAGGATGAATTATAGCTAAACTTTAGGAGAGAGTCTTAGGTACCTTTACTGTATCACGTCAGTCGTGTATCCAACTAATCAGAGAAGAGTTAAGTGAAAATAGTATTATGAACAGTGACATAAACAGTGTCGTATCCCCTATTTACCTCTTCTTTGATTGGTCGGCTGCATTAGGTGTAGCGAAAGTACCAAAAACTCTCTCAAACTTTAGAAAGATTTTCAAACAGAAAGCTAAAATAGTAAAAAATATATGTGCTAACAATGTCTGGCACAAACAATGTCTTAACTTTTGACTTCGTCGGGAGAATCAACATTATTGGTGAAGTTTTGTTTACTGAATATTTGTATGAATATAATCTATAATTAATTGGCTCAGAATTGTTAGTCTTTCATGTGCAACTAGTTGAAAAGTTCCAATTTTAAGCGCTAATTAACAAATAACAAATGGCTTTGCTTTTAATGGTTAACAAATCAGTTGTCGTCATGTCTTTTTGGGAGGGGCTAAGGCGAGGGCTATGTCAGCTGGTACTAATTTACCAGTGATCTTATCAAAATAGCGCCTGTTTGAGAAGACTCTATGAGCAATGTTACAATTGTGACAAAGTAGTAGTGAAGTTCAATGCTAAATGGTAACAAAATATAATGTTGCAAGTTCAAAGTTCATGTGCCATTACTAGTGTGCATTATTGGTAATGTAATGTATGGTCCTGAGGAAGAATTTTCTAAAGTGATGTTTTTGAGTACTATCTTATAATTTAGTATATTCCTGGTTTATTTGCATTTAATATTTTCATTTTCTGGATGAGCAAGTCACAACAATGCAATATATCTGTCCTTATATATTTAAGACTTTTCTTTCGAGAAATGAGACCTCTTTGGGCAAAAACAAACTTAATTATGTCTTATTTTGATAGATTAATCGGGGAATTCAATTTTACATTTACAACCAAATTCTATAACTGACTCATTACAATTTGATTTGACGAAAATTCACGGAAGGAGAAAAAATAAAAATGAATAACATAAGTTACAATTCATAACATGGAAATTATATATTTAGTAGGATTTTTCCAACTCAAATTATACAAAAGATTAATTATAGATATATTATTATTTATTTCGAAAAAAGTGCAAGTCCTCTATAAAATTCTCCGTCCACTTTGAATGTGTGGGATATATATATATAGTTAATTTACAGAATTAATTTTAAATTTAGAGGTAAGGATTCAGTTATATTATTTAAACGTAAGGATTCAGTTATATTATTTAAACTTATTTTTTAATTCAGTTATACTATTTAAACTTATTTTTTAATATATATATATATAAACTTCATCTAATTAGTTTTGAAAGAATACAAGAAAAATCTGACGGGCATGTCATCTTTGGGCCGACCAAAGAGCAGTGACACGATCTTATTATTATTATTATTATTATTATATGAAAAATATTAACACACCAAATGTTCTATACTAAATACATAATCGATCGCATATTATTAAGTATTCTAAATATATTATATTGCCAATGATAATATGATGTTTTAATATTTTTACTTTTTTCTTAACTATTTAAGATTTTTATTTATTAGTATTAAGATGTAACATGCATATACTTCTTAATTTACTGTTAAAATTAATATATTGAATTTTCTTAAATAATTTTATTGTAAAAGCTTATTAAAATTTTTATATGAATTATATGACTTTATTTAATTATATTATTAACAGAAATAATGATTTGTTATTATTTGATTATCAACTTAATAGAAATACCAGCATATGATATTCTATGTTATTATAGCATAATTAATATTAAATAATTTAATATGGGTTAATTTATAATTAAAAATGATAATGATAGTAATATGGGAGATACAAAAAAATAGCAAGTTAAAAGGATTGTTTTGAATTTTGGTCAAAACCCTTATTCTTTATTGCCTAATAAAATTCATTTCTACTTCAAATTTATAATGTAAGAACTTTATATACCTAATATTTTGTTTAATACGAGTAACGACTATAAATATGTAAACATTACAGTAAACTTTATACTAATCTCTGCTTTCTCTCTCTGTAGCAATCTTCTTTATTAATTGTTAATTAATTTGTTTTTTCCGCACTTAATTGAGCATAAACTTGAATTAATTGTAAGTACTTAATTGGTAATATTTGCATTAGTAGCATATATACTAACCTCTATTCACCTCTCTCCAGCTGGGGTTAGTTTATTATATACTTGCACTAGTTTATTCTATACATGTCCTTTGTTTTATTATTCTTCTTCTTCTTCTTTCTTTTTTTCTTTTTTTCTTTTTTAATTATTCTTTTGACTGCTTCCAGTCAGATGTGATTTAACCTATACCTATCAAACACGCCTGAAACTGAAAGCTATAGAAAATTGAAATATAATACTAAAAGTACGAAAATTTATGTCAGACTCAACAATTACCAAATGTTAATCAAAATTATGGTGATGTTGGTCATAAAGAAGGGAATAAAATAGTACAACATAACACTCAAATATTACTTGGACTTTAGTATATATATTACTGACTGAAGTGAAAATCATGTTGAATTTTCTATAAAGTGATTGACTATTTTCGTTGAAACAATCATATATATAGGTAATGTTATTGTGTACAAGTTAACAAAACATACTAATATTGCAAGTTCACTGATCTAAGAGCAATTATGATTAATTTTATTTTAAAAATACAGAGAAACCCATTATGTACAATTAATTATAATTTGAAGGATAGGTCCAATAATCGGTACACACATATAGACACTCAGGTCAGAAAACAAAGATGAAGAAATTATATTAAAAAAAAAAGTAATGCTATATTCGTAAAGCTTGTATCTGAAATTGACGTGATATCACTCATTTAATAATATATTATTTATCAAAATTATTATATTGACTCTTTTATATTCAACTTTCTATTCACTTTGATGTTATATAAACTTATATAAAAAAAAAATACAAGCACAGTACTATTGTAGTGTAATTGCTGCTACAGTACTGGTTTGAAGGGTTGAACCGCCTATATAAGCAAGGGTTAAGAGGTGGGTAAACACGCATTATAATACCATCCCACTCTAATCTCAAACTACTACCCCTTATTCAACTACTAAGATGTTCGTGAGGTTGAGGAATCGTTGTACATATTGTGGCTCCTATGTTCACTACAACAGAGGAACGTGGACTCAAGAAGAGGATATGCGACTAATCGCTGCTGTCCACTTTCTCGGTGAGAGTGAATGGAGCTATAAGCCAAGGGCCGCAGGCATTCAACGTTGCGGCTTGAGCTGCAGGAATCACTGGTTTTTCCAAATCCGTCCGGACATCATTGCTCCGAATGATATCAGCCCAGAAGAAGAAGAGCGGCTGTTGAAGCTACGCCACGTTTTTGGAAATAAGTGAGTATATGTAGTTTCATTTCATATTATTTTTGTTATCATTATTTTTTTTTATGGATGTACGCAAACTGCTTTTGATGAAGTATAATTTGGTTTATATTGTGTGTGTTAAAGTTGGCCAGCCATAGCTGACTTGATGCCTGGACGGAATTCAAAATGGGTTAGGCACCGTTATCTTTCTTTAATGGTGAGGAAAAGGATTATGCTAGGCGGAATAAGAGTTGTTCAAGCTCAGGATCATCAACAGCTCAACTTGGAACTCAGTTTGAGGCCTCCTCCTCCTCCTCCTCCTCCTCCTCGTCCTGAGCTAGGACCTAGCACTGATCTCCATCTTCACTCCTTCTGATAGTGCAACAAAAGACGCAGCTGATCAGGGAATCATGGTCAAGTCTTGGTCTTTTCAAATTTCAAGTTTTCTATCATATATCTATCTGTGATCGATGTACTTCCTATAGTTCGGGTCTTTAGGTTTGTCAGAAAGATGTGTTACTTTTGAAGTCGAAATTATGAATATCCTGCAGTCTGTGTCCTTCTGTGTTACTTTTCTGTCTTTATTTATCTATCTTTATTTTTAAGGTTAATTAATTTGCAATTAATTAACAAGATTCCATTCCATTCCATGATAATAATTAACTTTTATTTGTCACCACAACTCCATAATTAATGAAGAAGACAAAATGACCATAAGTAGTGATTGTATGCATGGTAATTATGAAAATGTGGATGGATGAAAGGATGGACAGGTGCTGGAACACTAGTGAGTAGGTTTGTTCTTAACAAGAAGAGAGTAATGTAATGATACTGTTGTATCAAATCACTTCTGGAAATGGGATCATCTCGAAACAAACACATACATGTATTATTTAATTTGCTCTTCTAGTCCACGAGCTCATGCTATTTTGTTGCATGCTAGCTGTTTATGGACTGAGATGATGCCATTAATTTCATATGAACACATACATACACACACATCTATATGCCTATACAGACACACCCTCCTGTACAAACTCTTATACCGTATATATACATAAACACTATTATATAATTGATAAAAACTATGAGGGTTATAAATGCAAGCAGAGGAGAAAGTGCAATAAAGCACTTTGAATTTTATTTTATCAAGCGTCTCAAAGCTTCAAACCCGAATTGCATGTACATTATAAGCTGAAAATTCTAGCCTTTATATAGGCTTCGCAGCCACCCATATATAGCTTATCATAGTTGGCCAAGTGTAGATCAACGTGCCATCAAGAGTTTAATCGCGTTAGACTTGTAATGCAAAAATGTATAATTGGCATTAGAGACATGAAAGTTTGAGACTTGCGTGACGTTTGTGTTGGGGTTGAACTTGCAAACGCATAGAGCACATGGGCATGTGAAATTTGAGTCGGCGGTGAGAAGTAGAGCTGAAACGTGAGTGGTGGAGCTTTGACTCAATTCCATCACAGCATATACCAATTTATTTTTTTTAAGACATTTTTTCACAATAGAAAAATATATAAATAAATAAACAATATAATATAATGTAGAGCTGATCAAGAGCATATTGTCCATTTGCCAACAACGTTAATTTTAATATGATATAGTATCCATGTGTATGTGTTTATTAATTGATCTTTGATTAAGTTTGGTCGTGTAAATTAATATATGTCATATGGTTAGTGTGTTTCGTGTAATTGATTTTCATGAATCATATATGAGTTGGTAGGGTTTTGCTACGGTACTTTCAAGTACCAGTACAATTTTTTCAAAACTTCAAATAAATTTTGTATATGAGTGTACATATAAACATTATATATGAGTATATAAAATTATAAAGTATGTATCGGTACAATTTTTATGTACTCATGTATAAAATATATATACTCAGGTATAAGATTTATACAAATTTGTGCAAAAAATGAACAGGTACTTGGAATCTTGGATGTACGATAGCATTTCCCTGAGTCTGAGTTGGTAACATTTTTCAATGAATTTTAATGCTTAACCCAACAAGGTTTGCTTTTGTTATCCTTCCAAATTCAAGTGAGGCCAATACCGGCCCATAGATTTAGTGTCTTTTTTTTTTTTTTTTTTTTTTTTGATGTTGAGAGTATGACATTGACATATATGAGGCTTTAACTTAGCCCAACTCTATTAACTTTCTGTTACGATATATGCTCAGAATCGCTAAATAAATTTAATATAATTATTCACGGCAATCTTCCTCTTTAAGTTTAATTATTTTCTCTTCGTACTCCTTCACATCAAATCTCCATATATAGAAGAAAATATTATCAAAATAATAAAGAATCACAAGTATCATATATACCATTATTATTATGTTTACAAGCTCACTATGTAGAGTCATTATATAATTGCCATATAATTCTTCTTCATTAGTTTTATTTAATTTAAAATTTTATTCATTCAATCACATTATTTATATTACATCAAATTTGTATAAGATATTTGTAAGCAATATAATTTGTATTATTTTTAATTCATAGAATTTTAATTTAATCATAGATAATAATATTTCATCAACTTAAATTGTATATAGTACTTAAAACTAAGGTTGTATGAATGAATTGTATGTATAATATCAATCTTAATTTTAACTGAAAATGAATGAGGATAGAAATTAAGATAACCTCTTGCTATTAACTTATATAATCTACAATCATTTAGTGATGCTAATAACCTACTCAATACAATATAATATAATATAGTACTCGGGACAACGATTTATGGCTGAACTTTAGAAGATCTTAGACTGAAAGCAAAAACAGTTAAAAAAAAAAAAACCCAAAAAGATGGAAGATTGAGAGGCTTCTTTCTCCATAAGCCTAGATTATTATACAATGATGCAAGGCAAACAAGTTGTTTAGTCAACAATTGAAAATTAAAAAGATGTTGGCAGTCAAAAAGTACTAAAAGCATCATTTAAATATAATATTATATAATACGAGATAGTGCTCTGCCACTTTTCACTTTGACATCAACATCTACACGTCACGTTTTGTTTCTCTCAAAAACTAAAAGAATTTTCCACATGTCATTGACAAATTAATCTAAGCTCTCTCTCTCTCTCTCTCTCTCTATATATATATATATATATATATATATATAAGTAGTTATGTACGAAGAAGTGAGAACTTTTTTTTTAAATACCGTACAGTTATTATACCCATACAGTAATTATATATTTATGTAAAAATTATAAATATATTGTAAAAATCGTAAACGAATAAATAAAAATTATATGTAAAAAGTGTAAAAAAATCGTAAATACAAAATATATAAAAGCCGTAAGTATGATTTGTTTCACTAACTTACGATTTGTATACATATTTTTACTTTTTTTATATGCTACAGTACAACTGCTGTATGGATACAGCAACTATACTGTAGCAGGACTCCTTTTTTTTTTGTTAATTTACAAACTAAGGTTAGTTAATTTGCATAGGCTTTGAAAATTAATTAATTAATTAATATGACGAGTCGTTTTTCAAAGATAGTATTACTCTTAATTCACTTGAAAAGTTAATCAAAACAAGCATAGAGTGCAAATGAACGTGAAATGCCAATTTAGCAACATTTATTCCGTCATTGTGTAGAAGTTTGATAAGAAATATTAGTTGTGATAAGTTTATGATTCATACAAAACTTGTTAGAAAGAATAAAGTAATTATATGCATGTTTGAGTTTACGATTTATGTATATGTTCATTTCATATTCTATCAAAGGCTGGGGCTGGGACCGACCTAGTTGAGGCAAGCTATATAAATTTCTTGGTGGTGGCTAATCATTAAAGTTTATTTTTCCAGTTTTAGTAAGTTGGTCAGTGATGCTCATATAAAGTTGCAAGAATAATGCCATATATCTCTCAACGTTTATCCTAAAGTTCTTATTCAAAGTGAATATTTATCATCTAATATTATACTTGGAATAATCAAACTTCAAAAATTCGAAAATTTGTATGTATTTTCTCTCAATGATTTGGTTGATCCACTAAGAAATAATATAATTGGTGAAAAAAATATCAGCGTTAATACGAATTGATAGGTTTAGAGAGAGTTTAGTAATATGTATTTATTGTGAATGTGAATGTGGGTCTTCTGTTTGATGAAACAATGATTAATAAAGTTAATGCAAGAGAGAGAGACACGAGAATAAAAGCAATGGACAAGAGAAGAGGGCCACACCACAAGATGAAGGATAGCTGAAATGGTGCAGGGGACAGAGACCAATAATATGTTCACTTTTACTACGTTATTTACATGTAAAAGGTTAGATAGTACAGCCATCATCATGCTGCAGACTGAGAGAAATTTATCATCTATATGTGTCTAAGTCATCAAGTACACAACAGTTCATTGGGAACCCTCGATGATCTTTTTCAACTTAACTATACTTTGTGAAATTACTGTTTAACTCTTTCAATTCCAGCTATTAGTTTGTGAAATTTACTGCTTAACTCTTCCACTTCAGCCTATATATGACCAAGTAGATAGCCTCTCTTTCCCTCACCAACGGCTCCTCCATTACCATTTTCATCACTTCTGAGATCCTCTCCAGTCCTCCGATCTAGAAAAGATACTAAGCTCTCTGGTTTGCCAGTAAGCTCGATCTCTAGTTTATATATATCACTTCTTGTCTAGCTACTATTACTTTTAGCTACTGTACTTTTATGTATAATTTTTCTTCAAGACTAGGTTATATATTCTAACATCTTGCATTTTTGCAGAAAATATCACGCATGGATCCTTCATCCTCAAAGAAGTGTGGCGTTTCGAAAAAAAGTGGGTCGGCTTCAAAAAAGAATGCCTTTTTCATCCGTGATAATGCCTTCTTTTCTCACACTGATCCTCATCCCAGTTATTTCCCTCACTTCACATCTCCTCTTGCCGCTCCATCTCAGTTTGCTAGTAATGGGTTTCCATCTTTTGCTGATCATAACACTGCTAGCTCGTCAAGTTGGAACATTAACATGCAACCTAGTCCTTTTAATTACTTAACTAGTAATGTATTGCCACCTCTCCCTGATGAAGCCAGGAAGGTGCAGCAATCCTCCCTTTTCACGTTGTTAACTTGTAATGGGTTGAATACTGATGAAGCCAGCTCTTCTGCACAGCAGAAGCATCCATGTCCTTCTCGGTTTTCCTTCATTCCTAATTCTCTCGCTGCAGTTCAGCATAACGCCAGTCCTTCTGGATCTCCAAAAGAGCAACCAAGTTTCTTTTCCTTCTTTTCCCAACCCTTGTCTTACGCTAATAAGTTTCTTTCCAAAGCTCGGGAGCCACCAATGCTCGAATTTCTGCCCCCCGTTCCGAGCTTTGACCCTGATGCAAGATATGATTTGAGTAAACCTCTTTTGCCGGACGTCTGTGTTCGTTGCAAGCAAGGGTTTAACTTTAATGGTAAAGATGGCGGCATGTTTATGTACAACGACAAGGCATACTGCAGCTTGAAGTGCAGACAAAAGCAGATCGATATGGATAATCCACCGGTGAGGGAGGACCCAGCCCCCCCTCCAGTGGTGATGATGGCCGACGGAAAGAAAAAACGGAAGATAACGGCGGAACCACCTCACGAGCATTGCACTTTCTCGTTAAACTGATAATGTCTTATCAAATTTCTATGCTTAGAACACTTCACCTCTGTGCTTAGTTGTTGTTTTTGTTATGTAAAAGCCTGTGTAATCTGGTGTTTAATTAGTACTGCAATGCATCTTTATGTTTCTGTCTTTGTTCACCACTTCTCTTGATCTCTTTGTAAAAATTTCATTTGGAGTTATAATTAGAATAACTGGTGGAATTGCCTTGTTGACTCATCTCATGAAAAAAAAAAAGAAAAAAGAAAAAAGAGAGAAGAGAGAGAGATATCTGAAACAACTTGTTCATAAAATTGCTATATAGCTTCACAGCTCTATACCGACTAAAAGAATAAGAATCATATAATTAGAAACCAGTCACATATACAGCAACTTTATAAAACGGTTTTAGTCCTTTCTCGTCTACTTTGATCTCTCTTTTACTAGTGGATCTTATCTTAAATCTGGAAAATTAATTTGCAAAAGTGTTTATTTATCCAAGATAATCTATAAGAATATACATACCTAGATGGGTTCTGAAGAAAACCGAGAAAAAATTTGTATGTTGAGAAAGGTGTCAGTAGAAACTGATCAGAATCTCACGGGATGACGGCATCAGTGATGTAACGCCGGCCGGCGAGTTGTACTATTTGTTAATCATCCATGATCACAAGATTAATATAAGAGGAAAAGATTAATTAACAAATTCGTTTGAAGATTTTGATGGGTTAGCGGAAGGTAGAGTAGGGACAGAAAAAGGATGCAACCTAAACAAAGTTAAAAAGAAAACAATGACATGCAGCAGAAGCCAAAGCAAAAATGGCTTTACAATACGTTTCAAAGCATGATTTGGCAAAAGGGTCTATTTCTTCACGCAAGATGCCTTATGTCCTTTGTCATCTCATATTGATATAACATGATTAATTAGCTCTAACCTCCTACTAGTACTTGCTCTACTGGCCGCAGCCGGTTGCCTGCGTGCTGATGTATGTGAGTGTCCTCATTTTGTGTACTATTAATTAATGGGCATTGGTCATTATGCACCACTTCTTATTAGTTGCTTGCTGGAAGGTTAATCATGTAATGTAAACACTACTATACATATAGGGTTAGGTTCGGAGCAAGTTGAGACTCCAAGGCCAAAAGATCTGCCTAATCTAATAAGTGTTGGAAACCTAGTACTTCAGTACGAGTCCAATCACACTTTCACAAAGAGAAATATATCTCTAAGCCTTTTGGGATACTGTATATTAGAATGTTAACTTGTAATTAATAATATTGTATCATAAATCCTGACTGGGTAACAAATGGTTGATTTTAATTTGTTAGTTATGTAAGATCATAAGTAAATGTGGTAATAGAGATAGATATCAACATGTATGTGCAAATTGAAGAAAACAGAAAAGGGTGAAGGCTCTTTGAAGGGCACAAGGAAAGGAATGGAAAGGAAAGGAGATTGGGGTTTCGAATTGAGAATGATGAAGAATTAGGTAGTAGAAAAAGAAAAAGAAATCTTACGAAGTCATTGATTGAGAGGGTAGTGGTGGGCAGCGAAATTTGTGCCAATTACAAATTTGCTATGCTTGTGATTTCGCCTTTCACAAATTTGTTCAAACAGTGAAAAAGAAATTGGATGTACAATATAACATTTTAAGCTAAAATTTTCATCAGTTTTTAAATTCCTTCTCTAGCCTTCGAGATACTACAAATTCTCCTTATTTTTTTTTTCTCGTGACTTACACATCATCTTTCAAATCATCATATCCAATGATGCTAAAACCTCTTCTTTCTTCTTTAGTTTTAATTGCACTGTCTTCCCATCCTTCATAGCCTAATATGCTACTTAACCATCTCGTGTGATTACGAAATTATTTGGATTGTATTCTAATTTTTCGTAGAGAAGAATTTTATAGATGAAATTACAAAAAAAAAAAAAAAGAGGACGCTTGATATATCATCAATTACTAATAATTTAGACGTAAAAATCACATCCAATAGATTGAAAGTTTGATAATTTATTTATTTATTTTAATGTCGAGCATCAGTATCTGATAAATTAACAAGTATTGAATGCTAAAATTGACAAACCTACAAGTATTGGGATATCAAATGTTAGTGTCCAATAATTAAAAAAAAAAATGCATCGGATTGGATTGTTGATCATGATCATAACATCTAGAAAGATGGTAAACATGTAAAAAGACCCCTGATTATTATTATTTTTTTAGTTTCTTCTTTTTATAATAGAACATAATCATTTATTATAAGCACACTTTATATATAAGTAGTATTTAATTTCAAATTCATAACAAGACACACTTATAATTAGTAACTACAATATTAAATGTGTAAATATGCACTTAATGTAAACTTCATATATACATCACCTTTAAATAAGTCTCTTTTTTGGGTTAATTTGATAAATACATTAAAAAATTTTGAGAAGAGAAAAAAAAAAGAATTTAAATACACGAAACATTTTCAAAAAAAAAAGAAAAATATTTTTAAATTAAGTTTTCTTTGTTGGATTGAGGGTGTATTTTATCTTCATACAATTATGAGGGTTGGAGATAACATTTTATATTAGTAACATATATACGGTTTACTTTGATAATGCCTACTTAATCAACCAAGCAGATCGTGGGGTAGTTTTGGGGTGTTTTCATTTCGATTTTTTTTCTTCTCGGTAATCTTGTTAAATTACACGCTTGGATGACCTTGCGTCACTGAAATTGATCTTCACGCCTATATAAACATACTGAATGCTTTGTTGCGTACTGACAAGCCATGCATGTTCGTGCTGGTTTATTAATCTGCTGCATGTTGTTGTGTCATTAATTCTCTTTGAGTTGCTTCCTTTGACCTTATAAAAAGACCTTGGCCTCCGAAGTCATTATTGTAATCTCTTGCATTAAGGCTGTCAATAAATTAACAACATTGGGCATACATATAATTGAATCACGTGACTCTAGTTTCCATTAGAACTCTAATTACTAAACAAATTATTTGGGTGTAACAAATTAAACCTCTACTAAGCTTGGTCAAACTACAGATTAATATTGTCTACTGTAAGGAATTGGGTCCCTAAATGTTGTTGAAAAGTTTCGTGATTAAGTACTAGTACGTATCATAAACTTGCGCAAAAATCTAAAGATATGAGCTACTTTTATCTGGAAAAACTCAGCAGTCAAAAGTTCTTTTTTTTTTTTTTAAATCTGTAAAAAATCTATATTGATTAAAAACCCACAATCTTGGTTTCGTCAATATATCACGAAGATCATTTATTGTGAATATATCCTTGGCACAATTTGTACATTTTGTTTCTTTTTAATGGAGATTGAGAACACTCTTGATTGTGGAACCTTCAAAAAGAGTAATAGAATACTGTAATATTGATAGATTTTCCATATCCAGAATAAACCGAAGACTAAGCTAAAACCCTTGATTCTTCAAGTTCAAGTACTTGCAATCATTTCTATCTCTCAAACTTTTTAATTATATCTTAATTTCAAGGTTGATATGGGGAGATTTATGCCTCTTACCTTGATTAGAGACTATACTTAAAACTAAGAAGAAATTCAGGTTGAAAAGAAAATGTTATGTTTCATTCTTTTTTTTTTTCTGACAATAATTATTCAATCGGAAATTACAAATGATTACGAAAGCCAGTAGTTATGGCAGCCATAGTTTGCTATCCACTAACAAAATCAGTGTTGATTGCTGAAAGACTATGTTTGTTACGTCTCTTGGCAATTAAGCATGTCTAGGGTAGTTTATTAATAGGATGAAAATTTTGCTTGATGCTTTTCAAATAGGATGTGATTCTTGTACGAGAAACTTTCATTTTTTGTTTTTTTGTTTTCTTGATATGAAGAGAATGTTCTTTATAGATAATAGTGGATACAATATCATGTAGCGTTAAAATGGCACATATACCGCTAAACTTTTTAACTTTTAAAAGTTTTTATATTTTAAATATTTTTTTATAAAAAAGATTACCTTTTCGATGATCTCATTCTTTTCATATATATTTTTTTTTCATTTTTTTGTTCATACCTTCTTCATGAAAATCAAAGCATTTTACAGTACATTTGAAGTGGGTGGTGTGCAAGAACCACATGTCTCCTCAGATATTTGAGGATCAAATATTTGTATCGTATAGAGCATCTTCACATCACATCAATACAATAATAAAATTCTCTGCGACATGTAATATTATACACTTTAATTGTTTTATAAATGTAGATGGTAAAAGTAAAGCATCATTTGCATGTAGTGCGAATTGACGAGGAATCAATTAAGCAAGGATGGCACATGAAATTGACACGAACCATGTACTCAATATTCTATTTGTTTGCCTAACTTATTCTATTTCTCTATATATATGCATGGTTTTTGGGGGACTAAAAACACAATCCCACCAATATAATTCTCTCATGCAACACGGTCGTTCATTTAGTGCTCAAATAACACCCAAACTTAAGCTTCAACGTGTACCAACTACTAAATTAACTACCAAGATGATGGCACAGCGAGGGCGAAGGCAGAGGTCTCCTTGTCTCTATTGTGGTGAATTTCACTTAAACAAAGGTAAATGGACTAGGCAAGAAGATGAAATGCTCTTGGGTTTCATCTGCGCTCACGGTACAAACAAGTGGAAGGAACTCCCTAGAGAAACAGGTATACGTCGATGTAGCGTAAGTTGTCAAAAACGATGGCGAAATTATCTCTGCCCTAATGTTAAGCGAGGTTTTTTCACCGATGAAGAAGAAGACTACATTATCAAATTTCAAATTTATTTCGGAAATAGGTTAGTATACGAATGATATATATTTTGATTTAATTATAATAATTTTCTTATTTTACCTAGTACTATACTGATTATGAAATATGTTTTTGTATGTATTTGCATTTACAAGATGGAAGTTGATAGCTGACAATCTACCAGGACGCACACCGACCGTTGTCATGAACCACTGTAAAAGCAAAAGAATGAGAGAAAAATTACTTGCTCAAGAAGAGATTTATTCGAGGAAACTGCTGGAGTTTCAAGGAGACTACGATTTGCCATACCAGGAGGTCCCAAAAGTTGATCTCCAACTCACCATTGGACCTCCAAATCCCTTGGGGACCAAAGATTAGACGTGCTTGGTACGGTTTGCATATATAAGCAAATCGGAGATAAGTCAGTTCAACTACAAAAGCAAAATTACTGATCCTTAATATAGCAATTTCCCTTCCTTTCGTTATGGTAATGTTTATCTCATGCACAAATATTGTGTGTTAATAAAATAAACCGTCTTCTTTAGAATATGAGACACGGCGCTTTTTCTTATTATGTTCCCTTTTTTGTTGAAAACTTAACAAAAATAATTGAAAGAATTATAAAAAAGAATAGTAATACTAGACTTAAAATCTACATACAACCTGACATAATTTAAAAGACAAAATCCTATCGGAGATAAAACTTTTCTTATTCTTTTTTTATTTTTTTCTCTTCTAATAAATTTTTACCATATAGACTATTATGTCAGATTATAAAGTTTAGATTATATTTAGATTGTAGATTTAACAGTACTGAAAAAAGAATCAAAATTAAGGTGGATTTGAAAAATGGTCCAAATGCTAAAAATTTTGATGCTATAACTCTACTTAGCAAGCCGATAGATTTTTTTATTCTTTTTTGTCAAACAGTATAATGTTTGATGATTAATAGGACTTTTTGGATGTGTTAGACGTTTATGTCTGATAGACAAAAAAATATAAATAAAAAAGTGACAAACTATCGGTTTGTTTAACAAATCATGAAAAATTTCAATATTAATATAAATTATTTTTCAAACTATCCCCTAATTTAGATTTTTTTTAATTTCTCCAAAATAATTTTAGAATAGATGTTTTTTAATTTCTTCAGTCCTGAAAGCATCCCCCTAGGTAGCAAACTCATTTGGTGGCTTGCTCCTTTAGGAATATAAACAGTGACCTCATATTAAATACATAGTAAATATTTTTTCCCAGGTGCACTGCAGTACTTAATTTGCAGCTATTGTTCAAAAGAATAATCTTCTTCCAGGAACCAAATCACTGCCTCCTCTAGCTACCATATATATGTAGAATTGATCTAAAGTTTTGAATAGTTTGAAATATATTATGAAGAAAAAATATCTAAGAGGAACTTTAAATTATTTTTTATTGTATTGTAAATATGAACAGCTCTATATAACTGATCTAATTCTGAAGTATTCTCATATAATTATTCTCTTATGCCTGTTATTCGACTCGAAGAAAAGAATATTTTCCATTTGAATATGACAAGTATTGGAGATGAAGTAAGGGATTTACTCCACCAGCTGATCAAGGATTAATGCTCCATCAATCCAAAGTCACCACAGAGGCTAGCTTTCGAACAAGTTCAGTTCAGATTTAGATTCCTTTTAAAAAAACAAAAGATAAAAGCAAATTATCAGCACTGGGATCCACCACATACAAAAGACTATGATGCAGAGAAGAAAACAAAAAGAATTATTTATTCACTAAAAGAGAAAATTATGCACACTAACTGCATGCATCTTCTCACTACAACGTTTCCCAGGAGGGTGAAATTATTGTATGGAACATCGCCGCATGAAAAAAGAAACAGAACTCGAAATTTCCTTATATAAATTAAGCTAATTTCTTTCCTAAAATGATAAATAAATAATCACACATGATACATCTTAGCATGAATTGACATGGACTAAATTGTATGAAAGTACTCTTTCAATATAAAACTTTTCATTCTTTTATCAAGAAACAATATTTATGTCATTCTTATAGACGAATTTAATTATTTTTTTATTTTTAATTTTCACTGAAAATTCCATAAATATTTAAGTAAATATTAAGATAACAAAGTCAAGAATAAAGAAGGAACGCCGATACACACACGTATACATATATATCTTTTTTTATTTGGAATGTATTTAATTAATTTTACGTCGAAATATATATATATATATATATATATATATATATATATATAATTCACACTAAAAATTGTGAGTGCTTAAGTGATAATAACTATGTAGATTCTATCATCATGCGCACTTGAAAACTGAAGTAAGTGACCAACAAATTCCTACCACAGAATTGAGAATTCCTAAAAACTTTAGAATCGGGAGCCCACTAATTATATCCTTGAAGAATCTTAGTCCCCTATAAATATATTACCCCTTTTCAATGGTTGGTAGGTTTTGATTTGGCACATAAATTACGCTTTAGTTTTATGCTGCAGCCCGAACGCAATGCGCTTTAATTTAAAGTACAGAACCTAATACCTTGTACATATAATTTTGGATGAAGCTTATTGACGTAGCATGCATATTCAGTAATTGTTTTAACCGCCTGTACATATGCATGTGCCATGAGGTGAGTGGACAAACGCACACCAACGCCATCCCACGCGAAGCTCAAACAGACACCAACACTACCACCAACCAACAACTAGGTAGCAAGTAGACTAGGGGTTTTCACTGCTACTTCACTGTTCAACTACCAAGATGGAAACGAAGTTGAAGTCTCCTTGCCCATATTGTAGCTTGCTAACTCATTACAGCAGAGGAAAGTGGACTGAAGAAGAGGATAAACGACTCATGGATGCCGTCTATTTTTTCAGTGAGCGCGAGTGGACGGATAAGCCACGCATCGCAGGCATTGAACGCTGCGGCATGAGCTGCCGAAATCGATGGTTCCACCGTCTCCCTCCATACATCATGCACGGTCATTTGAGCAAAGAAGAAGAAGAACGGATGATCAACCTATACGGCATTCATGGAAATAAGTGAGCATCCAATACCAATTTATATGTAAATATACAACTTCAATTCATATATGTAATACCTATATGTATATGAAATGGGTCTTTTAATACAAATATTTGACATAATTTATTGATATAAATTTATGATTTTTAATCTTATCAAATTCGATGGTTGAGGTTGAAAAAATGTATTTAATTATTAATTCAACAATCATTTCAATTACTAAATTTCGTAAATCAATGACTAAAAATTTGTGTCAACAATATAACATGTTGAAATATATGATTTTCATTGTGAAAGTTGGACAGCCATAGCTGATATGATGCCCGGAAGGACAGCAAAGTGGATTAGGCACCGTTGTCTCACCACAAAAGTGAGGGAGAGGCTTTTATTTATGGGGGTAGGTGTTGCTCAAGATCAAGATCATCAAGTGCGTTTGTTGCAGCCAGCCGAGGACAACCTGGAGCTCACACTTACGCGTCCATATCCTCTCTAAAACCGAGCAGCCGCCAACTTCACTCCTGATCTGATGAAATGTGATGCAGCAAATGAGGCAGCTTAGGGATTCATGGTCAAACAATCAAGTTTGGACTTATTATAATTAAAATCTCTCCGTAATTTATGTATTACCTATTTTTCGGATGTTTTGGTTTGTCAGATAAAAAAATGTATAACTTCTAAAGCGTAAATTATGAATGTGTGCAAGTTTGTCATTTGAAAATGTCCTGTGTTCATTTAACATCATCTTTATATGATTGATTGATTTGCAATATAATATAATTAATTAACTAGGTTCCGTTCCATTACATGACAATTAGTTTTTCTTTATAACTATAAATATATTATGGAGAAGGCAATATGAGCGACCTTGGGATATGATAATGATGGCAATGTACATGGAGTAATAATACTATTTTTACAAACTTTTTTTATAAACTCACTCATATAAATTGACGTAGTATCCCTATATGATCATCACATTACTCATCTCAATTAATGTCATTTATTATTAGCGTATATTTATTAAATCACGGTATTTATTTATCAAATCACCTTATATCACGTTAATTTGTATGAGTGAGTTTGTAAAAATAGTTTATAAGAATAGGATTATTACTGGATGTGTCACATCTGCATGGATGCATGCATAAAAATTGTAGTGAGTATAGTCAAGTAGAGCAGGGGTAGTGTAGGTTAAACAAAAGGGTCAGTCTACAGTACACGCAGTGTACTGGTACGACTGATTTTTTAAGTGTAAATGTTGTAAACACAGTGAAGCTACGGTGGCAAACAGTGCGATACAGTGTCAAACAGTGCACTACAGTACCACTCCTACCCATCCTTCAGTTGTACCGAAGCTATTCCCTTAAACATTATAGTATAAGGAAGAGGAGAGTTATGACGAGGGATCAAATCAAATGTATGGCATCTTGGCCGTGGGTTCATTGGCAAAAGGAATAAATATGTACTCTATGAATTATTATTCTATAATTTTTAGAATTTATTTTTGTTATTACATTATGTAATTACATCAAATTTATATTTGTAAATTTAATTATATAAAAAATGGCAAGAATAATATTATTCTATTATTATAAATTGATATTATTCGATTTAATTGTCTATATATATTATATAATACATACATGGATGTTGACCAAACAAATAATTATTGTTTTGAAATTATAATATTGTCATAACAAAATCAACCAAGCTTGATAATACGTATAATTATTGACTTCGATGGTATTAATTGAAATCATATTTGTTCTTATTCCAATACATTATTACCTTATATATTATCCTATTAACAGTAGTGTCAAACTTATAATTCAAATATAAATCAAAATCTACAACTGATGTAGTAGTTTACATATCAAAAATTCACTAGAGGAAAAAAAATAAATGAGGACAGTTATATCTCAAACAAGATTTTACTACTTAGTCTGCCATATTAGGTTGAAGACTTTGGATTGTAAGTATAGTATTACTGTTTAATTGATTACGTAATACATCTTTGAGGCATGACCATATAGTTCTTAGTAAAATTTACGTGAAAGCCATAAGAGATAATTAATACATTAAATGAATGACTAACCTACTTTATAAATATTTTATAAAAGCATCTTACTACCTAGTTAGTCTATTAAAAACGAATATCATTTAAATGGATGAATCTACCAATCATTTGTTGAAGTTATTAACTACTAAAAATGTATAATATAGAAAGAATTATAGTGAACTTTATAAGATTTTGTCTAAAACATCCGATAAGGATATAGGATTTAGGCTCCATGATCTGATAAGCCTATATTATTGTATAGTAATATAAGTCAAACTAGTTTTTAACTGAAAAGAATAAAGGTTAATAGAGAAGTATGAAAAGCGTTCTTGGAAGCTATTATGAGATAATGCTTTGAAGCGAACAAGATATATTTATCCCAACATTATAATAATTAAGTTTGATAAGAAACATTTGTTTGTATTTATATGCAAAAGAAAAACTTATAAAAAGTATTAAAGTAATTATATGCATATGTGGTTAGTCCAAGTTCAATTCACAACGCGTCAAAGGCTGGGACCGCCCTAGCTCAAGTAAGCTATAAATTTCTTTAGGGATAATGTCATAGGTCTCCCCTACATTTAGGTTTTATTTCACCAATAAAGACATTTTGTAATTTTTCATAAATTTAGCCCCTAAATTTTAAAAAATACATCACAGAGCCTCTTATGTTAACTTAACCGTTAAATATATGTAAATATATTGAATTTAAATGTTATAATAGTCATTTTAACCTTTTAAGTCTTTTAAAATTAAAGTGATTTGAAAGAGGTAACATGGCGATTCAAACCCAAGACTTGGCCTCCAACTTGCCTTCAACCACCGTTCCAAAGGAATTTTTGAATTTTGAATGAACTAAATAATAATAAAACAAAATAGATCTTCTTATTCTTATGCTAAATAAACAAATAGAGCTCGATTCTGCCATCTTCTTCTTCTTATACAAAGAATCTCTTTATTCCTCCTTCCCTCACCAACCGTGAACCACTCTCTCTCCTCCACGATTCTGCCATCTCTTCCGCCAAGCTCCCCTCCATTTGTTCCACTCACCTCCATTTTTCCGGTCTCCTCCACCAAGCTCCCTTCCATTTTTTCTTGTCAGCCTACTCCACTCCTCCGATTTCATTTCCCCCATTTGATTTCATAAATCTTCTCCACCTCTCCATTACTTCACCCCCTCGATTTTAAGAAACATTGTCAAAGTTTCAAACTTTCACAGCCATGGGTGGTTTAGAATCCAATCTTTTTATTATTTCTTTTTGTTTTAGTGGGTGAAAATTAGAGGGTCCTTTGTATTGTTTTTTTCCATACATTACTAGAAGTTTGCAAAGGATTGAGTTGAAGGATGGGGTTGAATTGTGTTGAAGGATTTATGAGTATGTTTTCTAGAAATTTATGATGGTGGGGTTTTGGCTTGGATTTTGTGCTTGTGGTGATGGTGATTGGATTTTTTTAAGGGGTGATGTTTGCAATTTAATTTGTTTTGGGGGTGATTTGAATTTTTTTTGTTCCGTTTTTAATTTGAAATTATTTAATTTAAGATTTTTTCTAAGGATATTAAAATAATTACAGCTTATTTGAATGAAAAGATGATGCCATATAACCGTTCATTTAACAGAAGGAAGGTATGTGATGTATTTTCTAAAATTAGGGACTAAATTTATGAAAAAATACAAAATATCTTTATTGGTGAAATGAAGCTTAAAAATATGAAGGGTCTGTGACGTTATCCCGATTTCTTTATCATGTTAATCATTAAAATTTATTTTCCAATTTTAATAAGCTCAATATAGATGCTCAAATAAAGTTATTGCACAAATAATACCACATGTTTTCCCAATTATACGTTATTCTAAAGTTTCCATTGGAAGAGGATGTTAAACTATCATCTAATATTTTACTAATTAGAATATATCAAACTTCAAAAATCTAAAAATTTGTAATTAAAATATTGTATAAACTAAAAAAAATAATTTATGCAATTAAAAAAAAATCAAGTCTTTGAAAAATTAGACAGTAAGTTTCACTAGAGTTTAGGTTGTCTTGATATTTATTGGGAGTACAAAACTTTCGATAAAATGAAGACAAGAAAGAGGGGGCCATGCCAATGCCTTATGCCCATGCCATGCACAGAATGGAGGATAGCTGAAATGGTGCAAGGAACGGAGGCCAATAACATGTTCACTTTTGCAACGTTATTTACATAAAAATGGTGAGATGGTACAACCATCATCACGCTGCAGACTGAGAGAGAAGTTTATCATCTAAATGTATTTAAGTCATCAAGTGCAACAGTTCCTTGGGAACCCTCAATGAAATCCTTTTTCAACTTAACTCTTGTTTGTGAAATTACCGTTTTAAATCTTTCAAAAATATTTCAGTTCTTCCATGGGACAATATCAATAATACCTTCAATTTTTATTTTAACTTTAATAAGAGAATATCTATATATTTTTTATCAATCACAGTCCGAAAATTTACTTAAAATCATCTTACGTTTTCTATCATATTAAACCTTCGTGGAAGCAAGAAAACCCTAATGTGTAGATACCTTTTTCCCAAAATCCTAAAATCAAATCCTAAATCCCCAATTCCAAAAATCCTAAAATAAACCTAAACCAACGTCGGAGCTCCAACTCTGATCACGGATCTCCTTCTCTCCATCCCCAATATTCTTGTCCCTCCATTGGTGGCCAACCGCTCACCCTTTGGTGGCTCTACCGCCAATCGCTGATCTCGCTCTCTCCATCCCCAACATTTGATCTATGTTGTTTCTGACATGCTTGCTTCGATTTGATCTCCTTGTAGTTTGTTACCCTTAAGATGCCTACCATCTCCAACGTTTCAGGCTCTGACGAGTAGGTCTTCGACTTCTTCATCAAGTTCTCAGATGACAAATTTTATTTAGGGTAGATATCTACACATTAGGATTTTATTGCTTCCGTTAGAGTTGAATCTAACAGAAAACGTTAGATGATGATTTTAAGTAAACTTCAAGGGTGTGATTGATAAAATATACATAATTTTTTTCTGCTTACAATTAAGACAAGATTCGAGGGTACTTCTTGACAAGTGTCACGTTCTCCTATATATATATATATATATATATATATATATATATATGCCTCAGTAGATGGGCATCTCTTTCCTTCACAACAAAGCCTTTACTACTTACTATTACTCTTTCCTTCTGAAGTCCTCCGATCTAGACAAGCGACGAAGCTTTCTAGCCTGCCTCTGCTGGTAAGCTCCATACTATCGCTTCTTGTCTACAGTTAAACATTATTCTAACTACTGTATAATTTTAAATAATAATATTGTAACATGCATCTTGCATTTTGCAGAAGATTTATATCACTCATGGATCCTTCATCCTCAAGAAAGTCTGGTTTCCCGAAACAAAGTTGGTTGGCGTTAAGAAGGCCTGGATTTTTTATCCATGATGATGGGTTGGTGTCTATAGGTGATCCTAAACCAAGTTGCTCTCCGTACGTAACCACTTCTCTCGCTGCTCGTAACGCCAGCTCTTCCATCTGGAAGCAGCAACCCAGTTTGTTAACCTACTTAACTGATAATGGATTGCCACCTTTCCCTGATACTTATAACCCTAGCTCCTCAGCTTCGAAGAACCGACCCAGTAACTTTAACTGCTCTACTTGTAATCGGTTGCCTCCTCTGGCTGATCATCATAAGGCCAGTTCTTCTTCTATGCAGCAGAAACACAGTCAGTTCCCTATCTTAGCTGGTACTGGCTTGGATGCTATTTCTGTAGCTGATAAAGCCAGCTCTTCTGCACAGCAAAAGCAGCAACATAGTCAGTTCCCATTCGTACCTCGTAATGTTGGCTTGGATTCTATTCGTGTCGCTGATAAGGCCAGCTCTTCGGCTGCGCCAAAGAAGCAATCGGGTCTCTTTTCATTCTTTTCTAAATCTCTTTCTAATGCGAAGTTTGTTTTCAAAACTCAAAAGCCATCATTGCTTGAATATCGTTCCTCTAATCCATGCTTTGATCCTGACTCAAGATATGATTTGAATGAGCCGATTTTGCCGGACATATGTGTTCGTTGCAACCAAAGGTTTAATCTTGGTAAAGATGGAGGAATTTTCATGTACAAAGATAAGGCATACTGCAGCTGGGTCTGCAGACAGGAGCAGATGGATATCGATGATCCACCGAAGAAAAACGAGAAACCCACTCCACATGTGATGATGGCTGCTGCAAGTACGAAGAGGAAGACATTATCGGCAGCTCATCAAGACGACTAAGACCATTATTGCACTTAATTTATTTCGTGTTATCTTTTCCGTTAATCTTCATTTCGTTTATGCTTCTTTTATGTTTAGAAGACTTGACGTCTGTGTAACAATGAAGGATTTCGGTTTCTGAAGATGGAGGTTTCTTTCGTTGTTGTTTTTATTATGCGAATACCTGTGTAATCTGGTGTTTAAATTAGAACTGGATTGCATCTTTATGTTTGCTTTGTTCACAATTCTCGTTGTATAAATTTCATTTGGAACAGTTATATTTGGAGTAACTCTGCTGGAAATGCAAAAGAAAGGCGAGTTGACTCATCCCTAGTCATAACCCATATATATATATATATATATATATATATATATATATATGAATGAGAGAAAGAGAAAAATCTGAAACTGTCAATTCATGCCATTACCATA
This sequence comes from Boswellia sacra, assembly GCA_013180625.2. Lineage (NCBI taxonomy): Eukaryota > Viridiplantae > Streptophyta > Magnoliopsida > Sapindales > Burseraceae > Boswellia > Boswellia sacra. The sequence continues at coordinate 1,310,379 of SNVD02001661.1, read as the reverse complement.
TCGCTCACGGCTCTAGCTACTAACTAAAACAATTAAAAATGTTGTAAGAAACCAGTCACATAACTACTATATGTATAAAACATTTTCAGTACTTCCGCATCTACTTTGATCTCTCTTCTACCGGCTCCTTACTGTAAAATAACATGACAAATATTTATTATAAGCTAAAAAAAAAAAAATTAGCCCTTGTTTTGCTAGTATATTTTTAACTTAAATCTGGAAAAGTTTGCAAAAGTGTTTAGTCATCCCAGATGTTTTAAGGATATATCCAGATGGTGAGATGGATATGAGTTCTGAAAACCAAGAAAAAAAATTTGTAAGTTGATAAAGGTTTCAGTGGAAACTGATCAGAATCTCACAGGATGAAGGTCTACATACTGATCATCAACGCCGGTCAGTTGTGGCTGTTTTTTCATGACTCATGCTTAAACCAAGAGGAAAATAAAAGATTAACAAAAACCAAACCATGTTAATCTGAAGATTTTGATGGGTTAGTGGAAGGTGGAATAGAGAGTAGGGACAGACGAAGGATTTAATTTAACCTAACCAAAGCGAAAAAAGAAACAATGACAAGAAGCAGAAGCCAGTGCTGATATCGCTTGACAATACGTTTCAAATCATGATTTTGGAAATAGTGTCCATTTCTTCACGCAACAATGCTCATGTCCTTTGTCACCTCATATTCATATAAGACGATTAATTAAGGTCCAACCGCCTGCTAGTCCTTAATTTCTCTACTGCCGGCAGCCTGTTGCCTGAGTAATGCTGCATGTCATAATGGACATCGGTAATTATGCGCCAGTTCTTATTAGCTGCTTGCTAGAAGGGCAATTATGTAATGTGGTATTGTGGGGTTAGTTAATTACCAAACAAGTTGAGAATCCAAGGCAAAAAGATCCGCATACCTAACCTAATAAGACTTGAAAACCAATATCGTAAAACTTTTTGGGATAGTGCATATTAGAAAGTTAAGTTACAATAATAATATTGTATTAGATTATAAAACTAGAATGGATAACAGTGATTGATTGTGATGGATGATTTATGTATGCCAAACAAATGGGGTTAATTTTAGCTAGAGTTATTATCATTGTTTGCATAAATTGAAGAAAAAGCAGAAAAGGCTTTTTGAGGGCCACAAGGAAATCAAATTAGGGTTTGGAATTGAGAGTGATGAAGAATTCATAGTAAATCAAGGGTAACATTGAAAAGAAAGAAATCGTACGAAGTCATTGATTGAGGGGGCAGACTTTGCGCCAAACCAAAGCCGCGCCTGTGCCCGCTTTATGCATTTTTGCTTAGACAAGAGAAAAGAAAATGGCATCATTGTTGTACAACTTTTCAAATTTAGCTAAGTTCTCATTCTCATTGGCTTTCAAATATCACCACCAATAATTTTCCCCTTATATTTTGTTCTCGTGACTTGATGATGCTGAATTCTCTTCTTTCTTTATTCGCTCTCTTTTTTAAATTTTACTGCCATGTGCCATCCCATGCATATCCTGTTTAACATAATAATTTGCTGCTCCTATTTATAATTTTTAATATCTCTACTAACCAGAATTTAATAAGTTTAAAAGGTTTGAATTCAGTTTTTTTTGAAAAGAATATTTTAATATAACATATTGCATTTATTACATGAATAATACTAAACGTACAAAATTCATACAACATGACCTTGTAGTCTACATGGCAAAAATTCATTGAAAAAAAAATTATATAAAAACATTATATTTTGAATATTTAACTACATATTCATAATAAGGTATGTATATATATATTGACAATTTACCTTAACTAAATGTTGTAATATTGTATATAATAGAAAATTACTATAAATTCTTTTTTAAAATTTAATGAGTAAATGTACTTAGCAAAAGAATTCTAGAATATACTTACCGGGTTCATATTCCCGCAAAAAATAAAAGAGGAACCTTTTTATATTTTGTTACTTTTTTAGTTATGATAAATTAATGAAAATAAGATATGATATTTTATTACAAAAGAATAAAATATGTATTTTAATATTGTAAGAAAAAATAAATTTAATAACATATTTGGCCCATTTATATTTTATGATGAAAGCAAGATCCATGATATCTGCAATGTGACATATGAAATGTTTGCTTATTTATGATGTTTCTAAAAATTTCCTAAATAGATAAAATCCCCTAGTTCAACATCATAAAGCAGTCTTTAGCTTTATCTCATTTAAAGCAAACTATTTAATTCGGTCCTTTGCAGATGAAGAAACAGCAGTCTATTACTCTTAGCTAACCAGGAGCAGGTTGGACTCATTTTATTGATATGAGATGACAAAGCTAATGCATGTTCTTGTATGATTAAAAAGGCAAGACCAGGTGGTGTGTATTTAAAAAGCATGTTCTTGTTTCTACTCTCTTGCCTTTGATTCCTCTTAACTGTTATTGGAAGAGACATGCATTTACATTTCCTGTAAGCCAACAAAATATTCCAAATTAGAAGATTGTTCATGAGCAAGAATTATATTCACTGGAACCCATATCACAATATGGTCCATTTAGATCAGGTTATGGAAGAACTGGGATTCACCAAGCATATTGAAGCACTATTATTTTCCTGTTGAAGCTTTTATAAATTTAGGAAGAACTTAAATCATTTTGGGGAAGTATTGTTGAACTAGCTAGCTAGATAAGGATTTATAGCTGGTTGAATTGGTTACTCGGTAAAGCAAAGTGGGTATAAAGTAGAGATCTTAGAAGCAGTAGAGATATACTTTTCCACTAGGGCGTGTAATTAATAATTCTTTATATAATATTTATGATGATCAATTAGTGATTTATTTTAATACATATATGCTTTCTTATAAATTTGATCAAATAACAACAACAATGATGAATAAATCCCTTAATTAGATTTTTATTAACAACTAATTATTAGTACCATCATATATATTTGTGATCAAAAGTTAGGATTCTAGGTTTTTAAAGCTTTTTTGTCAACAATAACACGCCTATATATGAACTTGCATGACTCAAATTAATCTTGATACCAAAACCTTACTTTAATGTATATTGAAATCCATTTCGTATTGGTTCTTTTAATCTATACATGTTAGATGTTATTTTTCTTAGATTTAATTAAGGCTTTTTGCTACACACATGTTAATTGGTTAATACATTAAAAAATATTCTTTTTTTTTTCTTATTAAATGGTAAATCTCTTTGTTGATGAATGTCATTACATAATATTGATCATCATCATGTCATGATCTTTATCTTTATGACTCCCTATCTAGAACTGCTTCTTCCTTGTCTTTTCTTTTTCTTTTCTCATACATACATGTATAAGCATATATGAGATTATATGACATATAATTGAGTCAATGCTTCACTCATGTCGTTTTTTTCTTTCTTTTCCTTAAATTACATTAGTACTCCATGTGTAACACCAAGCAAGAGCTATATTATTAATTTCCAAACACGTTTACAACAAAGTTTAAACATTACATAATAACATAATTATACCATAAGGCATAAGGACTACTAGCTACGTATTAACTCAACATCCCTCCAACTTTATAAATACAAAGCGCTGAAGGACTTAAAATTAAAGAGCTTATAATTTCAGCTCTAAATCAACTTCTCTCCTGCCGGCATTGTTTTTCTCAACAATTCCAACATGTTCACGCTCCACGCTAGCATCAAGTGAAGCGGACGCGGACTCGTCATCAATTGAGGGTAGGCCAAAGAAATTAATTGTTCTCCTTCGATTCTCTATTTCATATTTCATTAGCTTTTGCTGCATTTCTGAGGTTCCCCAATGCTTCTTGTTCTTGATATCAACAACTGTCTTTGTTGGGAAACAACAAACGATAATGGACCACCTAATTAACACAAGAACAAACAGAACCCCATTACATTTTCTGTACAACAAAAAAACTTGTAAATAATGAAAAGTAACAAGAAAACAGGTTATATATATATATGAATGTATGTATGCATGCATGCATGTATATTTAATAAAAAAAATAACCTGTCGCCAAGTGCAGAATGAAGTTTGATGAGCAGACTCTCATCTTCTTCAGTAAAACGAGCCTGTGAGGTTTGCCTTTCAACTGACAACTTGAACTCCATGGTATAGTTACAAGCAATATTAATTTGTTGGTGTTAGTGCGTGCATGCAATAAGCAACTATGCATAGGCATCTATTTATAGAAGGAAAGTTGAGAGTGGGGAGTTTGTGGATAGGGTCAAATCAAATTAGTCTTGCTTTTTGTATTTTGACTTGTTACACTCTCAAATGCATCCATTATTGTTACTCACTTCTTTGTCCTGCGCTACTTGACAATGCATATAGATGTTATTGGACAGAATCAATTATTGGATTTTCTTATGAGAGTGTTGGTTGATCATATGAGCAAAATTTAAGGACAATAATTGATCCATTCACAAAAAGTGAAAAAGTAGACCAAAGAGAAAATATGTAAATAAAAAAAATTAAGAAAAAAAAACACGTCAAAATTGTCTCAACCAGGCTGAGCTAATGTATAGGTCATCTTAGGTACAAACTTTTTCTTTTCTATTTTTTCCAATGGTAGAGAATTGAAAAATGGAATACATGCTAGGGCAAGGAGTGTAACAAAGAAACCATCAACAACGAGAGAAGATTATTACATGTCTTGATTGTTGAAATTTCTGACCCATCTTAACAAATTTTTTTTTTTGTTGATTTTTTATAATGTTGAATTCTTTTGTTAGGTTTTATGCCGTTAAATGATTATAGGGGAATAATCAAAATTGAAACTAAGGAGTGGTGGAATTTATCATAGAACTTTATAGTAATTTGTTTGTTAGCTACAGTTTCATTCAACGTTAATATAACACTAAATATTGGTGGTCTTGATCATCTAGCTAGTTTTTTTTTTTTTTTGAAGATATTGGGAGTTTTTACTCTTTAATAAAAAGCAAACTGCTGCTGATAATTCTGCACTAATTAATCTTAACACAATACTAGGAGAAATAATATTAATTTCGTTTGACAAGGGAAATTCATCAAGCGCTTAACATGGCTTTAAGTGATCAATATGCAGCAATGCTATCCGCATCTGGCTCTAATTGGTTAGTCACCTGCTGGTTTTTGCAAATGAAAGGTTCATCATCACTTAATCTTTCGCCCCTTTAGTCATTTTATCGTAACAATCAATCCATGCAGCCTGGTTATCTGCTAATTATCGGTTTAGTGTTTTGTGAGTGATCACAAGTCTTATTACGCAATTAATATGAGATTAAGTAGCTAGTGAACATATAGTACCATAAAGTGGATAAGTATTTGGAACAGCAATTCTACCAGCGTTTCCACTTGGACAAACACTAGTGCGCCTCTGGATCACAAAATATTGTTAGAAGATTACATTTCCTCCATTCAGCTAAATTTTAAACTACATACTTCTTGTTTTGTAGCACAAATATTCCTTCCTTGTTAGAAAATGATAAAGCTTGTTGCGGATGCCTATCGATGATCATAGCGTAGGTTCTCTCTCTCCCTCTCCCTTTTCTTTCATGCATGCATGAATAAGCATGCAGCATGACTGGGATGAATGACATATTATTTGATCAGAGTCAGTACTTTGCTCTTGCATGTTACTTTGCCTTTCGTGCTGTAACATCAATCGACGTATTTAGCAAACAAACAAAGGATTTTATTATTTCCAACGCCACAAAGTTTCAACTGCTAGCTAGGACAACATCATTGTTGATATCTAGCAGGGAATCTAATATGGAGTGCTTATAATTTGAGTGTTCAATCCGCGTTTGAAGTCGTTTCTTTTCATGTGTGTTTTGTCTGTTATATATGTTTGCTGTTCATACATGAGTGCGAGTGTAGTTCATTCTTTAGACTGCATCAATATGTAATATTTCAATTGCAACTGACTCCTGATCTCCTGGTCTCCAAGGGCAAAAAATCAATCTGTATTTTTTCAATTAAGTGATTTCTCCACACGCACGCACATATAGGAATTAGGTTATACATGTTAAATGGTTGTTAGAATTTTTTTTCCTCAAATAATGTTTCAACTTATAAGACATTATTAACTCATCTTTTGAATGTTAGTGTTACAATATATATATACACACACAAACACACACATCATTTAAGATTAAAATGAGTTGCAAAGATGTGTAATTAATATTATTGTTTTCTTAAATGCTAATATTAATTAAAAAGAGCGAGAGAGGGAGAGAGGGGAAGATGCACATGATTGTAGACTTGTAGTTGAAGAGATTCAAAAGTTGTTCAAAACTTCTATTAGTTCATGATAGTCTTAACTTGTGCACTAAAGACACATGTTAAGTTTTTAAAGATTATGCAAATTTACTTAAAATTTGTGCATTTAATGATTTTTACATAATTTTTTAGTAATTTACAATTTTTTTGAAAATATAGATAATCTTTAAGAGAATTTACATAATTTTTTAGAGTTTAATATATGCCCTTATTTCATGTACTTTAGAAAGAAAATGTATTTATTATTTTAGCGGGCAGACATTCTTCACATTGTTAAAAATACATATATCCGCATTCACTTCACTTTCCTTTTTCTGCCTAGACATATATTAATTATTATTTATTTATTTATTTACCTCTTTAGGTTTGTATAGACTAACATTTCAATTGATTTAATTTTATAAGTGATATTGACATATTATGCATATAGGTCCCATTTGAGGTGGACTAGATCGCATGCATTATATTGTCCTAAAAGTTAACCCACCCTCATACATGTGTTAATACGGGATAAATACTTACATTTTGTTTAATTAGGTGGCTTTTACACAGGCACACATGCAAGAGTATAATATTTTACATCCTAAATAGTTGTTAGATTTTTTTCCTTGATTAATATTTCAACTTATAAGACATTAACTCATCATTTTATATGCTAGTGTCATAATATATATCATTTGATTTTTTTTTTAAAAAAAGGATGCTATTTATAGATGTGTAATATTATTTTTTTCTTAAATACTAACATTAATAAAAAAAGATTAGAAGATGCACATGATTGTAGTTGAAGATATTTAAAGTTGATCAATATAAGTTGTCTAGAATTGGAAGTGTGTGACACGGCTCAAACCTTTCACTATTTCATTTACTTTAGAAAGAGAATGTGTTCATCATTGAAGCATGCACGCATTCTTCACATTGTTAAAAATATATCCACATTCAGTTCATCACTATCTGTTTTTGCCTAAACATATGTCAATTAACTTTTTTAACTTCTTCACCTCTTTAGGTGTGTATAGATTAACATCCATTACATCAATTGTTTTTAATTTAATTTATATGTGATATTGACACATTGTACATATCTATTTGTTTTATATATAAAATCAATCATTTAAATTTAAAAAAAAAAAAGATATCATACATCTTTGGGATCAATAATCAATCAAAGAATTTCAGCAAGCACTATACATTATTCAGGAATCTAGCTAATATAGATGAAGCATCATGCAACTATACATCTATACACTTCAATTCAAGTGCTTTAATAGGAGACTCTTAGGAAATTGGGCAGCCTTTAACTAGAATACCTGGTTCAGTTGGGCAAGAAGCCAATGGACATCCATCTGACCGAGTTTTCCACCAGTTTAAACTAACATGTTGCATTCCTAAACAAAGGTACAACAATACAGCCATAAAGGCTAATCCAGCATCAAGTGCCCCAGACAACACATAATTATGGCGACGCCACCAATCGCGGTGGTACCTATAAGCAATAAAGCCCGAGGCAAAACCAATAAGAACCCAGCTTGTGTAGTTGACGGCAGTAGCGGGTGGCATGTTAATTGTAGCACCGAAAAGCACAGGCATATTTACAAGTTTAATCCAGGATGTGTTTGGGAAGGCCTTGTGTGCTAGCCAAACGAGCAAAGGAGCTATTGCCCCTACTAAGAAAAACCAGTTAATAGTTGAGTAGAAGCCAAGATCTCCAAAAATCCTGCGAGGGCCAATAAGACCCCAGATAATGGAGGCATCATAGAACACATGGTCGCTAGGGCAAGTCCATGGACTACCCGCTGGAAGCAATTCCCTGTCACATATATCTGGGATGGTATCCATGAGCCACCATGCCGTTACTAAATGCACCATTGCTGATATTATAGTACCAATTACCTAATAACAAGAAGCAGAGAAATGAATATGGTTATCAAAGCTAAACACTCCTTGAAACATCAGACTTGGATAAAATGAGGATATGGAAACCTAACCTGTGCCATGAACATAGCTCTAGGAGGAATCTTCATGTAATGGCCAAGCTTGAAATCTTGCAAAAAGATGATCCCTTGTTTCATGCTTATGTACCCATACACTTTGAAGCACATATTCGCAACAGGAAATCCTGGGTATATGTACCCAATGATATACTCTGTAATTATATTCAAGGCTGGTGTCTGCTTGCCAATGAAATAATTTTCCATGTTACAATAATACTTGAGAATTTCATTTAGTACAGGCCCAAATGACACAAGTACTTTCAATGGCAGCGGAACTTATATTATCATCTATTGAAAGAAATTGCACTTCATTCAAAAGTTTACTGTAATTTCACCTGAGGCACAAGCATCCTTAGTAGACACCAAATTGCACCTATCGCGTTATACTTTAAATTACACAACAAATGCATAACTTGTTATATCGCATGGAAACTTTACCTGATTTGTGGTAGCAGTAATCACTCCAACAGGAAGAGTGAAAAATAGGGCAAGACCGCAGGCTAGTAAGATGCCCCACCACGGCAATTGGAGTTGATTTTTGTAGTATTCACATGCAGACATGGTCGCTGCAATGTTTATCAAAAGGATGCAAACGAACCACCATTTTGGTACTTGCTTATATTTTCTCATGAGTTTTGTGTGTACATCCATCTTCTTCTCTTGGAAGGCAGACTTGCTTAACTGCCAAATATCTCTGCACCCTTGAAAAATTAAGTTCATGAACACATAATCACACTGTACTTTCAATTTGAAAATATGACCCTGCTTCTAATACTCAATCTTGATATACAAATCAAACATATGTTAAGTTTTAGATTTCATTTCATAAAGATGTTATATACATGTCCTAAAGCATTTCTATATAAATACTATAATATGAGCTTTATTAGGCAAGGTAAAAGCCTCTGGCAGGTCATGAACTTGGTACATGCCATGAACAATTTTAAAGTAACAAGAAATATTAAAAGAACAATGCCTTCTAATAATTAGCAAAAAAGTGATGTCTATATATTGAAATAATAACAATATATAAGAACTGAGAACTAACACAGACGAAAATGCATTGAATCTCAAGGAAAAAGTCAACCTTAAACAGTGTGGCTTACCTCCCATGAAAGAGGAAAACATGAACAACAGTGGCACTCAGACAGGCGAAACCAATACCATAGCACATAGCAAGTAAGGTGCTTATATAAAGAGGACCGTCACGTTCATACGCTTCAATATCAAAGTGGAACTTTGAGTCTATAATAGCAGAAATATTATAGCTTTGGCCGGTTGATGTGAACAAGCTATCTGAGAATATGGGAAAGGTCTTGGCCTTATACAAATTAAGCCAGTAGGAAATAGGGACAAAGACATACATGACCAAGGCAAAACCAGCAGCAATATTGGCAGTGGCAAACCAGGGACTGGCAAGTGGGCTTCCCAGGTAAGCGGATATGCTGGACCAATCAAATCCTATAGCACCAATCCCTAAACCGTTAAGTCCTGAACCTAATTGTTGGGCAAATATGGAAGTAGGAAACACCCAGCAGATCCAAGACAACGAGGTCAACATTGGGAAGAGATAGCCTGGAAAGACATAATATGCAAAGCTACAAACAAAGGCACTGAGGAAGAACTGATTCCTTGTCAATCCACCCTTTGTTCTATCCTCTTTCTCATGTAATGCCCTGTAATTTCACAAACATTAGCAACAAAGATGATTTCAATGAATAATGCAGTAACAGCAATAGTAGATAATTATCTTGAATGCTTGCATAATAATGATTCATTTAAGGATATTTCTTGAACATAAGAGGGTAATAAGACATTATGTATACATGAAAAATATAAAATATTTTACTTTTGTCTTCATCCACATGAAATGCTAAGCCGTCATTCACTCAAGTAAATAGCAAGTCTTGTGCAGTGCTTGCTTCAATAATCACAGTAAGGTCTTTGATGCATGATATTCGTTCATTACTCGCTGCGACTATCAGTTGACAATGCAGTGAAGACAAGAAAAAAAAAAGAGTGAGTTTCTCCATGATTATTAATCCTAAATTGCTTTGAAACAGACATGGTACTTCCACATGAGTCAAGATATCTTCAACAAGTGTTTGAAGACATTCTAACAACAACAATTAATTTTACAAGTTGAGTACTTGCAATTTTGATCTTCCTATGATCAAATCTCTACACTTGAATGATTCTCCCCCGCCCTGCTGCGAAGGAAAAGTTCTTTCTTTACTTTGCCCGGTACATTCGACCAAAAAAACCAAGTAGAATCCCAATGTTGTTTCAGCAAAAGAGAAAAAACATAGGCCTGTTTGACTATGAGAAATGCTTTCTTGTGATGTTTACCTCATCAATGAACTAAAGAATTTTTAATTACATATTTATCTTCGGCAAAAATTACTTAAAAACCAATTGACACCTGGATTTTTTTTTTTTTAACTTATCTTCGAGCCCACCATATAAATCCAAATCTTCATATAAATAATCAATGAAATAAAGCACAATTATTTTTAAAAAATAGGTAAGGACATAATTAAAGCATAAAAAACCGAGGAATATAATAGATTGCTTTAGTGACCGATTCTCTGTCAATATCTTGCATAAAATCTCTTGACAGAAACATGAAATAACCAATGAATCCAACCTAGTAACTTAATGTTACATAGGCGTTTACGTGCTTAAATCCCGTGTTCATATAAAAACTGATATCTTCAATAAAGCAAATAAGTATAATAAGTTTTAATATGGATATTAGAGATGCCTGTAGTAGAGAAATAACTTCCCTTCGTATCAACGTCTCCCGCAAAGTTGTTGGCCTGACATTAATACGGGTAGAGAATAACAACAACTACAAAGTTTAAATGTGTGTATATAACATGAAAGCTCATTTGCATTTTCAAGTGAATACAATAGAATTTATGAAAAGTGATGGAGTGAAAGTATGCAGTAAGATTTAAAGTTACAAGGAAGAGTTTTATTAAATTTAAGACTAATGGGGAAAGTTGAAAGAATAAAGAGAAAAATGATATTTTGGAAATTAAGTGGAGTATTAGTAATAACAATTTTTTTTTAATTTAAGAATAATGTTATATTTACAAAGTTATGGTACAAAGTTTGTATCCCAATTAATGTGACAGATAACATGACAATGTCAAGTCATTTGTCACATCACTTAGTGTAATTAATATTTATTTTTTTAATAATTCTAGTTTCAAATTATTATAAAAGAAAGTTGAACATTTGTTTATTATAATGATAAGATGTATTATCTGTATGTGATTTTTTTTTCTATTATAATTTTCTTGAACTAAGGATTTTCTTCTCTTTAACATTACAGAATTAAAAATTAATTAAAGTGAATGATATAGTTGATGACAAAATACCGCCATATTATTACACATCAATTGGGATGCAAACCTGATAAATAGATAATAAAGCTTCTTTAGATCGATAGTGGGGGCTCAATAGCACCACTTTTATTGCTATTATTATTATTTTTATAATAAAGTATCCAATAACTTTTGTATTGAAAAATTAAAAAAAAAGTTCTGCTCTTATAAGAAAATAAGATTAGATGTACAACTAAGTTAGACGGTATGTAGGATTATTGGCTGACTAGAATTTGAGGGCTCTACGCAACAGGCACTCTATTCAAACGAATCTCCAACACACATTAAATAAATAGAATATTTTTAGTATCTTGTCCGTTTGGTAGCGCTTGCAACTATTAATACCCAACGCGACAAATTTCAATATCTAATACACGACTTTGACAAGCAAACAAACTAGAAGACAGCGCACGAGAAAACAAAGAAATAATGCATGGGCTAAATTGAACAAATTATGACCGTTAGATGAAAAATAATATAGGATCATGTGACGTACCTAAACAGCGAAACTTGGACTAGATTCTGAGGCCACCACATGGCTGCAGGCTCCACCAAGTAGCGACGGAACACTCCAGCCCACCCGAAGCCCAATACCTGTGTCGTAATAACGACAATAAACGCCACGAGGACCGTCAACTCCTTCTTGAAGAAAACCCTGACGACGCTAACGATGTGAATGGCGTAAACGTTGGCAGCTCCAGCGTTAGCGAAGATAGTGATCAATACGTGCTCTTTGACATTGAATGGACCAGGATTTAACGTGAATTCCCACTTTTGCCCCTTGAAGAAGACTCTGTTGGTGACAGTCATGGCCAAGAGGTAGCCGAGCGGAACCACCGCGATTTGCGCGGAGATGGAAGTGATTGAGAGTGGCTCCCTGCGGTACCAGAAGAACTGGTTGAGAAAGGAGAGGAGAACGCATGACAGAGTTCCTAGAATCAACGTGCGAAACGTGAAGGTCGGAAGGGAAGGATCGTCTGTGGTAGAGACCGTGAGAGCTACTTGCTCGATCGGTGAATTCTCGCCGTCTGATGGATCCTCCTGATCCTGCGCTGTTCGTGAAGTGGAGGAATCGTAGTAGTGGTGCTTTTTGGTCGTCTGAACTGAAAAAGGAAAGAGAAGTGAGTGAAAGAAAGTTGTGTTGAAAGAGAAGGGAAGAGAAGAGCCATGCAAGGCAAGTCTTACTAAGTGGAGCTGTGATTTCGTTGCTGGTGGTGGTGGTGGGAGCTGCTGTCACTGTGAGTCTGGCCATTTCTTCCTACGGAAGTTTGAAACGTGGATCAAAGGCTTCGAATTGGATCGCCAAGCCCAAACCTCAGATGGATGTCGATTCTGATGTGGACCTATACTCTATATGGAATTGGTCAGTCCGCTGGATGAATAAGAACAAGGATAATTAATTATCATAATCACCAAGTTAACGGTGTTCACCCCGTGACATCAGTTCTTGATAAGGGAATGCGCAATTGACGTGTAACACTCGTTAGCCTGGCATCCTAGACGATGGAGGTTTGTCAAACCCCGTCTTTTTAAGCGCGGTATTAATTTTATAACCTCCTTATAATCTATATTTTATAATATTACGTGATAGATTATATATAATAAAAATTTATTAAAAATAAAAAAATAATAAAAATAATAAAAATTATATCTTTAAATAAGATTTTTTATGTAAATTATTACATGAGATTATAAAATTTAAATTATATAAAAATTATAAATCTTAATAAATTTTTTAATAAAGCAGGTTGACCGTTAAAAGTTAAACTTAATTACCTAAAAAAAAATTACTATATCTCAAAACATCTCTAAACTTAATTACTTTCACATATTTTTGAACTAAGGAGGCTAATGGTACGATCTTATTTGATTTGATAATGGACAATTGATACGGAGCGGTCGTGAGTTATATTCGAATTGAGGTCACTGATGACGAAGCTACATTATTAAAAAGGAAAAGAAATGCTTTTAGCATATTTCGTGTAAATAACCACGTGGTTAAAAGGCAAAAATACTTATTTAGCTTGTTAGGTGCTAATAATTTTAGAACAAGACAGTCCAGTGTACCCAACCGCTTTTCAGGAACTATACAATTTTTTTTTTTTTTAAGTCCAACCATTGGGGTTCCCGGATCAGTTTACAAACCCAAACCAAGAGCATCACAAATCAGACAAGAAGTAACACCAAAATCATAGTTAACCATAAATTCGAACTGACAGTCTGACACCCTTTAAATTTCCACTTGATCCAAAGATGTTTATAATTAACATTTTGACCCCGTATGTAATGAATTAAGGATGCTCGTGTCGTTTTTTACTAAACAACAAAGGTCAACATAGTTTTAACATCTATGGTTGTACGGTTAATTAGCTTACGCCTCAGGGGTCCAAAAGACATATTTCTAATTAACCAATGATTAAGCGTACCGCAACCTAATAAACCAATCTCTTTGCAAAATGTTATAGAACAATGATCAACAACCTAAACTGCATATTAAAACTTATAATCTTTGATTAGAAATATCGATAATTTGAGTAATACCACACTTACAGAATCTGCATATAAAATCTGTATACAAAATTAATATATTATCACTCATTCAATATCACATGACTAACCAACATTTACTACATTAATACTTCGTATTAATCTTTTAATTCACTTAATGCCACGTCAACTTTACATATAGACTTTGTAAATATAATATTATTACAATGATGATTATAAAAAGATAAATCATACAAAAGAAGTTCCCAATATCTTCTTCCTTTCGCAGGAACGGAACAAGGGAGAAAATATAATCAAAGAGAAGAAAATTTGTACCCATATCAGATTGGTTTCAACTAGTATAAATATTTTAGTCACTACCTAATCTATCAAGACTATAGCTATTAAGTTACAAAAAATATGCTGCAACTCGCATAACAAGTTCATCTTCTATAGAAACCCATAAATGAAAAATCAAATTGCCAATTTAGTGAACTTTGCCACAAATAGTCCACTAGTTTTTGATGTTGAAGGGTCAAAACGCAAGGTCTTAGGTATTCTCCCACTCTTGCATGGCCAATCTTTGGCAGCATCTATCGCCTGCAACTCTGCAAGATCAAAGGAAGTGCTACCATATGAAATAGCAGAAAGAGATGATAAGCCAGCCTCAGTTGTCACAACTAAATCTTTAATGAGACGCCCCTTTAAGTCACCAAAAATTGAAGAAAAAAAAATGATTAACATTTATAAATTCCAGAGTAATGGAAATATGTAGCTTACAAGATGAACAAGTATTCTCCACACCAACAAAAGAGCAGAACTTAACTGCTAAAGAAAGTACCATAATTTGCCTTTCAATTACTCAAACCACAGGTTATATTCTTCAAGTGCTTATTTATTGACTACTTCAAATTTTGTCAACTAATAACTTCAAAGAAAGAGCCATTTTACATTATACACTACAAAGCACAAAGGAATCCTACCAGCAGAGGCATTTTCCTTGAGAAACTGTTCTACCACATCTTCATTTTGAGCAACTGTCAAACTAGTCAACCAACAAATGTAGAAGTAAGAAAAGATGAAGAATGAGAATATGTTAAGACCAATCGGAGGTGACAACTGATGCACCTGCAAGTGCTATAGACAAGTGAACCCCCAACTTTTAGCAACCTGAATCCATTGGTAAGAAGTTTTAACTGCAACAAGAGATATATACATTTTTAGTCAAGAGGAAAGGCCATGTAAATGCGAATAAAGTTTCAATATAAAGTTTCTCGAATAAAAATATTGTCACAAAAAAAGGGCAAAGGACAAAATGTTGCTTCATTATTGTTTTGGCGAACAAAGCTAATTCACTTTAAACCATCCCAATAGATTTCTCACTGTAGAGCGAGAATTATAAGGAATAATCCACCTCATTATAAGGTATTTGATCTAATTTGCATTTATGCTAACGGAATGGTGGGAAAGATGTGTGCTAAACATTAAAAGGTGCAACTTAAACCACAAGTACCATCAATTAAAAGGATGCAAACAACTACAGCTCTATAATTGTCTTCAATTCTTCCAAACTCCATAAAAACACTATTCTCTTGCTTGTCTTCAGTTTAGGAAAATGATTAACAGAGTTCCCTATTTAATTACTCAGAAAATCTAGCATACAATAATTTTTTTAATTAAGAAAAAACTATAAAGTTTTACATGTGAGCATAATTGGTTTATAATTATTTCTTTATTATCTCTATGGAAAATCCACAGGAGGTAAAACCCTTTTCTCTTCTATTACAATAAGTGTAGAGTTTTAAATAAATAAACAATTGCATCCAATTAAACTAAACATTCAAAAGGATACAACTTCCAATTACCATTGGCTCAAAAAGCATAACTTATTGCTTACTTCAAATGAAATTTCAAGACATACATAAAGAAGCAAATTTGTCATGACTCTTGAGTTCCATTTTGACAACTGAAATTCCTTTTCGGCTGTCACGAATAAACCTTTAGCTGTGTCTACATCATATTAACCAGAATCTAAATCTTAAAAAGGAGGAAAAGAAAAAGGGTGGTCATTGATGGCCATCTAAGGATAGCCTAGCATTCAAAGTAGAAGAATAAATTAGATTACCTGAAGAATGGTCAAGCTATCAGTTCTCTCGGCATCCAGCACACGCCGTTGAAGTGTTGTCCACCCCCAATTCTCAAATTTCTGGACATGTCTAATAGACCCATCATGAGTGCACTCAGCATCTACAAGGACCTAAATTATTTTGAAACATGCAATAGCGTCATAAATAGTGAAGAAAATTATATAAAAATCTAAAATGCAACTTCACCTTGTCATAGCCAGAGCTTGGAACTTCACTGTTACACACACTATTATATAATTCACTTCTACTGAGTCCAACTATGCCGGAATGACGCCCGTAGAATATTAGTTCAGGTTGTTCACTCCTTGCAACCAATTCTGAGGCAGCAGTTTCCCTTGCTTTAGCTGCTTTTTTCCTTTCTTTCCACGGTCTCCTAGAAGTCCACTCCCTAAACGTCTCTGATTGTTCTACCAATGCAGATTTATCTGTTTAATGCTAGACCGAATGACAACATTAAAAAAAAAAAAAGGTCAATGATTACTAGTAGAGTTTCCAAAGGTTTAGCAAGACTAGTATAACAATCACGGTAAAGTTATCACCATTATTTTGAGTTTGATTACATGCTCCATTAGCCGAATGAAGCCTCGTGGGAACGAGAGAAAATGTTGTTCCATCAGCAACAAAGAGCCGACTCCTATCACCAAGATCATATTTCTGCAGCAATGTCCTACAAGCTGCCAGACGATGTCTTGCAACATCGACTCCCGTTACACAACCAGAATCACCAAGAACGTCAAGTATCATACAAAGTTTAGCACCTAAAAATACAGGATTTACGGTAATAAAATCAATCAACACTCAGTCAAAAGCTCATAGACAAATCACAAATGACAAACAAAAGACATAAGCCAAAACCATGCCATGTTTAATCCTAACTTCGTCCCAAGGTGTCTTGAGTTAATATGGCACTATCCAATATTAGATACTATTATGATTATTATTATTACTTTAGAAGTTCCCATTTGTACGGAAGTTAAGTAGGTGTAAAATAAGATGTAATTGAGGATTAGAGAAAGTGACGAAGAATCAGGCTTCGTACAAAAATTGAAGGGAACCGATTTGCCAGTTAGATGTCATGTGTTAAATCGATAAGTGATTTGATGCCTTCACAGCTGATAGAAATGAAAATTGTCAGGTATAAAGTAGTACAACACGCTATTGAGGAATAGTATTAACGTAACAAGTGTAGGAAATTGCTTACCAGGAGCAGCACATAGATCAAGAACTTGATCCCCCACTGAGATATTCATTGCCAAAACCGCAGCGCCGGAAGCTGCATCAATTCCAAATATCTGAAAAAATACCAAAATAAGACCAACATTTGTATGTTAAAAGAAAGACAAAGGAAAGCAAAGATAATCTGAATAGCATATTGTGGTTTGAAAATAAAGAAGGAATAATAAATGGCATCTACTTTATTACTCTTTAATCAATCACCTTCCCTTCCTTGTATGCCTTCGAGTTAGCAATCTTTATATGAGGTGGAAGTGCATAAAAGCCATGTAGCAGCCAATCTACTTTCTCCAGCTTACATTCTATGTCACCTTCTATCTCTTCTAACTGACCTTCACTTCCCTCTTTCAACCTGCCAATTCAAAAATAAATTTTAAAATTAAAAAAATTCAAAATTACCTTCTTTTTATTAACAAAATTTTAAAAAAAAAATTAGAGTTTGTGTTACACGTACCTTATGTATCGAGGAGTGGTGTCAGCGGCTGCATAGATCGAAGGGTCTAGTCCATTCTCCAGAAGAAAATTGACGAAAGCATCTGGTAAGGCTAAATTCGACCTTCCTTCCATCAAACAAAGAACCAAATCTATCTATCTATCTATCTAATCAAATTCAAACACCAGAAAAGTTGTTAATGCCTCCGATTCTCCGAAAAATAGAATGGAGACTTCTGAGACTCGAGTTTCAGTTGTTAAAGCGGCCGAGACTCTGAAATGTGGATGATATATGTCTACACACACTTTTAACTGTAACGACACCGTTTCTATAGTTTACAATTTGAATTTATTTTAGCTCATAGGCAAACCAAAAGTTTTTTTTTTTAATTGTTAAAATTCTCTTTTAATTTTGTATTATCGTTTAATCTTAAAAAGGTTATAAAAAATAACAAGGGAAGTTTTAAATTAAGACATTTTATAATAATTTCTTAAGTTATTATTTTTTTCTAAAGTTTTATCTTATTCATCTATTGTAATAAAAATTTCAAAAAAATTGAATTATTAAATAATATCAGCTGTTAAACGTCATCGTTTCTAATAACGGTTTTATGATTAGCCGTGCTACTGTATTTCCATGCAGCAGAAAACATCTAAACGCACCGTTTCACTGTGATCACCCGCCCCAAAAGAACACCTACCAGTGAGAGTCGCTGCTCATCGGAAATCCGAGCAGCTAACGGAGGGGAGAGGAAGTGCTAAGAGAGTAGAAGAGAAGAGAGGGAGATGAGTAAAGCATTGTTTGGATTCTTAATTTGCTTTTGCGGCGTCGTTTCACTGTCAACTGCTACTGTCTTTTGGAAACCCAACTCGGTTTCCTTCCCGGACCTTCCCGCGAAATACGGTAATCTTTTCCACGTCTCTTCTTATTCTTTTTGAATACTAAAATCTGGAATTTCATTTTTTCAGCATCCAAACAGATCCTCTTTTATCCAATTAAAAAAATAATAAAATAAAAGCTTTACTCCTGAGAAAAAAAATTGAGGAGAGGAAGTTGTTTGAACGCTTCATTAGAGGACAAATATACATGTATAAATGAATTTGTGGTTTTTTCAGCTGTTGATATCGGTAGCTCGGGCGCGTGCGGAGCAATCGATGTAGCGGATCCTCTGGATGCTTGTTCCCCTCTGCGCGACGTTTCCGTATCTGACAAAAGTAACAAAAGCAGGTTCGCTTTGATAATTAGAGGTCAATGCACTTTTGAGGATAAAATAAGAAACGCTCAAAATGCTGGATATGCTGCCGCAATTGTGTACGATGATAGAGAGAAAACCAATTTGGTCTACAGTGAGTGAATTATAACAAATTATAACAATAATAATATTTCTTTGAAATTAATAGGTTGGTTTTAGTAGTTTTAGAGAGCTATGAAGTTTTAAGATATGTTATGTGGCTTTATGCACAGTGATGGTGAACCCTCAGAATGTAACGGTGCATGCTGTGTTTGTTAGAAATGAAGCTGGTGTTTTCTTGAAGGAGAATGCCCGAGGGAATGATCGTGAATGCTGCATTTTGAAACCTTTCAATGGAGGAATCTGGACTGTGCTGGCAATATCTTTTTTGTCTGTTGCTGTGATTGTTGCTTTCTTGGTTATAGCTCTTTTTGCTCCTAGACGTTGGATGTATTGGCATGGAAGAGTTAATCAGCAACCTAGAACTGTAGATTCCCGGATAGTGGAATCTCTTCCACGCTTATTGTTTAGCTCTGCTCTTTTGATTGACTTATCTGCTGGAGAAACCTGTGCGATTTGCCTTGAGGATTACGTAGATGGGGAACTACTTAAAGTTCTACCCTGCCAGCATGGTAGCCCTTTTGCTTAAGCTGCTAATATTATAAGCTTTTGCTGTAGGATGAAAAGTTTTAGATTAAGTTCTTTAATGTATCCCTAAAGCTATTGACGCTAGTTTTCATTTGGTAATCATGTCAAATGCCACTACATCTGCCTGTTGATTGCTGTTTTGGTACGAGATATGTAGTTAGGACTGTAATATGGATGTAGGATTCTGCCTTGACCAAAAGTTGAATTTTAATTAGTATACTATTTCTACTTGCAGAATATCATGCAAGTTGTGTGGACTCATGGCTGTCTAAGTGGGGGACATTCTGCCCAGTGTGCAAACTTGATATGAGAAACCAAAGTGCTTCTCCCGAGGTGGGTGAGTTGAGGCCATCTGTTGTTTTAGTGTTTTATTGAGCTACCTCAGCCCTTTTTGCTCATTATATCATGAGAACCATGTCCTTAGGTTGGTGAGTGATGGCCATCAGTTACTTTTTTTGTATCATGTGCACCATTTGACTTGAAAAAGTTGAACATGCTTGCGGTAGTTTTTTTATGTTACTTGACTTTGCTTTGAATTTTTCATGTCGAAATTCAGGCTTAGATAACCAGGTAATATAGTGCAATTTGGCACTAGAGCATGAGGATTTGGAGGGAGATCAGCCACCCATATATACCAGCACAAGCTTCTACTTCATTAATCATTGTTTGACTCCTTCTAGCTATGTATATCTAAGTTAAATAAAAATATAAAACCGGCTAGCCTAAGATTGTTTATGTTATCTGTAATGGTCGTTTACCTTTATGCTGTTTGTTTCTTTTCAAGCGCTTATAACTTGTGTATTGTGCCAAATATCAATGTTCACAAAGAAAATAATAATAAATAAAAATCGAATAAAGTAAAATCTTGCCTATCCCTGCCAACTTGGATGTAAAAGAATAAATATAGGAGATTTGCAAAGATGTAAAATGAATATTTGATAATATTTGGTTATCATGCATTGTAGATATGGCTCAAATTAGAAGAGCACATCACTGATAATTTCCAAGACACACCCTTGAGAATCTCATAGCAATTGTCTTAATTTTAGTTATAACAAGATGTGGAAGTGGTTGGCTCAATGGTAGGTCATTTGGCTTTGGTGCCTAAGGAGCATTAGGTTTAAGGTTTGACTTCCATTGATTACAATTCCTTAGGGCCACAGCTTTAACTGATCTATGTGGAGAGGGTGCTTTGCATGGGTTGCGAGTAGACTTTTTACAAAGTAAATAAAGAGAAAAAATTCAGCACTGGCAACATTTTCTCTCGTAGTATTTTCCTGTTAGCTTATGCTTGTCTTTGTATCACATTATATTTGTGCAATCAGACTCATTTAAATTAGGTTTAGTTTCATCAGAAATCTGGTCCTCCTCTGTATTCTTGGGTTCGGCTGAGTGTTCTGCATGGAGAAACTTACATTTGATGACGTAGGTGGCATGTAGGACTAGGACTGATATCATGGCAAAAAAAGAGCATTGCTCACATTTGTGCTGTTTCATTGGTCCTGAAGTTGTTAAAAGGCTAAATATTATTGTTAGGCTTTACTTAAGCTTTTAAGTCAAATGGGTACTTAATTTGATACAAAAGCGAGTTAATCTACTGGTCTTGTGTCTGAATCAGCTCGTTCAATTGGTTAAATTATACTTATAATAAGTTCTACTTGTTTGTTATGTTTGTTGGTAGTCGTTTCTGATACATGTGTCTTGCGCATGGGGGCATATGTTAAGAGCTCAAATATTATCATTGAGCTCTTACTAAAGTTTTGAAGTTAAGTAAAACAAGCAATAGTGTTAAAGTGCCTATCACTTGAATTCACATGGATACTATGAGACGGCAGAACCTAGACTGGAGCTTTATGTGGATAAACAATACTTACATTTTTTGGTTTTTAAGCAGATCTTCAAGTTTGGCCAAATAGATTTGCTTCCCATATATCTTAGATATGCCAATAGAAATTGAT
Organism: Boswellia sacra; assembly: GCA_013180625.2. Classification (NCBI taxonomy): domain Eukaryota; kingdom Viridiplantae; phylum Streptophyta; class Magnoliopsida; order Sapindales; family Burseraceae; genus Boswellia; species Boswellia sacra. The sequence goes on along the minus strand of SNVD02001661.1, from coordinate 1,288,589 downwards.
GTTTCATGGTTCCATTTATTCTTTTATTTTATTTTATTCCTAGAAACCTCTGAACATCTCCTTTGAGTTATAAGTAATAAATTGAGGGTTACTTATAGCGTTTACAATCTTCAAAGCGAAAAACTTATAAATATAAATTCTTAGGTTCAAGTATGAAATCTTGGGTACATGAGCCCAAGAGTTGAACAAGTGATTTTTTGGTTGAAACCAAAATCCATAACCATTCAAGCTTATGTTTCAACAGCTGATATTTTCCTGTCGTCATCACTGTCAAGCTGACAAATATAAATTTTGGTCATCTTCGTGCAGGCCAAGAGGGGAAACTGGCCTTAGGTGCAATCTGAAATTATAGTTGGCAAGCTTTCAAAATCTGGTATGTGCCTAACCCTTTTCCCTGGAGAATGAAGTTGTGTTTGCTTCTGCACTAGATATAGAACTGGACTCAATTATGGACTGGATGAAATATTGAGTTAGAACTCCTTATTTTTGTAATGAAACTAGAATTGTGTCTCAATTAATTATCTAGGGCTCTAGATGCACTCAAAAATCAAAGAAAATTGATTTTTCGAGGAATTCAGTGTATTTCTATGTTATAGTTAAAGCCTTAATGTTCGTTCTGTATTTCTGAGATACATAGTTGCCTAAGGCTTGTTTTATTATTAGCTTCGTCTCTTCAGCTGACTTTTCTCTTCTTTCCTTCCCCTTCTCTATCTTCGGTTCTCTTTTCTGTTTCTGTTTCAGGCTGCTTTTTATAGTGCATTTTGATTTGGACTCCTGAAGTTTTAACTTTTCTCGGTCTCTCAAGTCTTCAAGAGATTTGGATGAGGAGTTGATGTAACCCTGACATAGAAGTTAGTGGCTGAAAAAATTGCAGGGGGCACAATGTGATTAGGAACTTCCTGGCTTCTCTAACCATCTGGGAGTTATTGTTGACATCATCCTTGATATCTGCCCTTCGGAGATAGATCACAGAATGAGAAATGAGAGTATTTCTATTGCCGTGTGACCTCTTGTGCATGTTTCACTCACTTGCCCAGGGTTGATTGTTGATTTTGTAGCAAATCCATATTATGTAAAAGATTTGTTGGTAATTGTTAAGTTCATACAATGGAGCTGATGTGTTGTTGTACAGATTCACACCCAATGCCCTATGTATTAATTGAGGCTGCTAATTCTCTATTGATATGACACGTTTGTTCCCTTAATCAATTTGTTGTTACTTTCATAGCTTCTGTTATATGGCCAAGAAACCCACACATCAGAATCGGAAATGTTTAGTAACACAAGATTGTGTAACAAATCAACAGCTTTTGCAATGAACATAAATAAGTTGATGTGAGACATGCTACATTATAATAATAATAGTTGGTTGAAATGCCCAATTATATGGATTGGTAGTTGGAACCTACTCAGAAATGGCGTAAGCTTCATTGGACACCGTGTAGTTGACAACTCAAAAATCCAACCGAGTCCTTATCTATTCGTTTGTTTTCCTTTTCATTTTTTAGTGCAATTCACTGTTTAGGATAATGTACTGAGGAAAAAACACTTACACCCCCAAGGTTTGGGGTGAGTACGGAGCACTTCTGTTGTTTGGAAAGCAACATCTTCTCTCTAAAAGTACTTAATGGCATTAACAAAGAGGAAGGGTATTATAGGGTTTTTAATATTGAATGAGTTTTTTTTTTAATATTGATTGCATTAACAAAGACTTCTTTTTAATATTGAATATATTAAGAAATGATAAATAGTAAAATTATATGGCATTAGCTTGGCTCGATCAAATTGAGATAAAAATAAAATGAACCTAAAATATTTGTTTAACATTAAACATAAAATAAAATCTACCTTTATTTTTTAAAAAAAAATTAAAGTTAGGACTAAACAATTTTATTTAATAATAGTAAATTATTAATTTAAAAAGTTTAAAATATATTAAATGATGCTAAGGTATATCTTAGACATGATAAAATAGATGATTTTAAATTTTAAACAATAAATTTTAAAATTTATAATTAAAAATATAAGAAATATGTTATAGATTAATAATAAAGTTAAAAATTATTTATCTATCATCTTTTTCAAATTTATAAGTTTATTGATATTTTAAAATTTTAACTTTTTATAATAATTTTATTATTATTTAATTCATATTGTTTATTCTCAATTTTAATTTAAAAAAATTAAAATAAAGATATATTTCATCTTAATTTTAATTTTAAATAGATGTTTTGCAACTTTTATGTTACCTATCATCATTTTGGTTGAGTGGCTAATATTGAATATGGTAATCAAATAATCTTATAAATTTAATTCAAGTTAGTGCTATATATTTTCTCTATTTTATGCTGCTTCAATATTAAAAAGATATTAAAAAGACTCAAATACTCTTTCTGTCCGTTAATGTGAAGTACTTTTGGTAAAAAAGGGGGGTTTAGATGTTACTTTTCAAACTGTGGGGGTGGCTTTAAGTTTTCGCAAACCTTATACGTGGCAGTTTTTTACCCCAACGTCCTCCCACAGAAATGGAATAAACTCACCAGCTGGCTCCCACAGCAAGCACTGGAGTTTCTCTATACCACCGATATCCTCAGCAACAGCGAGTCAGCCCACTTTCTTCTATCTTCAGCTGGTTTTCTGGGTCAAAACAAGCTAACAACGCCATCAGATCTCTCCAAAAGCCGCAGAAAAAAAAGGCTTTATATAATAAGCAAAACTCTGCTACATGGGTTCCATTGAGAAAAGGTCACTGACAAAAATCTTCTATTTTTCATTCATAGAACATAGTTCCGGAGTTTTCTTTTTCTTTGTATTTCTTTACTGCATATTCTGATCTAACATGGGTGCTTCGACGGTTGTGTTCCTTCGTGGGTTGTTCCTTCTCTTCCTTATATTTTGTAGCTCTGGAGCAGAAGTTGTCACAATTGACGTTCGTTCTGCTAAGGCTCTGCTCGACTCTGGCTATGGATGCCTTGATGTTAGGTACTTGACTACCTGTTTCTCTCTTCCAACTTACCATTTTTTTTCTTCTCATATTTACTACAGGCTTCTCCAAATTTGGAGTTGATTTCTTTTTTGAAAATTTTTGGATTTGGCTTAAACTACTAGGACGGTAGAAGAGTACAAGAAAGGTCATGTGGATGCATCAAAAACCTTGAACATTCCTTACATGTTCAACACACCAGAAGGTATAAATTTTACATTTTCTAGTTAATGAAGCTATGATTATTAGCTTCTCACTGTAATGAACCTTGTTTATTGATACTTTAGTTGATCCCAGAAAGTATAAATTTCACATTTTTGAATTAATGAAAGCTATGCTTTTTAGCCTCTTACATTAATGAATGAACCTTTGTTATCGGATACCTAGTTCAATAAGATATCATTTTATCGGGGGTGGTTTCAGGCAGGGTGAAAAATCCCGATTTCTTGAAGGAAGTCACATCCCTTTGCAAGGAAGACGATAATTTTGTTGTGGTAATATGTGAAATTCATTTATTGATTTCTAAGTTGAAAATTAAAATTATTATTATTATTCAATGTGGGTAGATTCTATCATATATCATAATTAGAGAGCTAAAAAGTAGTATCTCTCTGTTTTTCTGTGAAGGGCTGTCAAAGTGGAGTGAGATCTCTTTATGCAACAGCCGATCTTCTCAACGCTGTAAGTTCGAGTTCTCGTCTCATGTTTCATTTCAGATAATAAAGCTTCCAACAGTCCCATTATACATATTTTTAAAGCAAACTTGTGATCGAAATAACAGGGATTCAAGCATGTTAGCAACATGGGAGGAGGGTATCTCGCGTGGGTGCAGAATGGATTTCCGGTGAAGGTGGATGAAGAAATACAAGAAGAGAAGCCAAAAGAAGCTGAGCTTTGATTGTGTAATGCAGTCACTTTGACAGCCACTGTTTCCATTTCCCTGTATTATATTATAGCTTGGAGACAAGAAAAATAAAATTATGGGTATCACTCTCTTGAGTCTTAACTTATCATCCTGTAATTTCTACAATAGTTATTGTTCTGCATATAAACAAAGTCTTGGAACCGAGATTGTTTCCCGTATCTTTATTTCGTTTACCTAAATATCTTCAATGCTGCATAATAAAAGTCGAAATTGAAAGGAAATATATAGTTATATTAGACCATGTCATGTTAATATAATAAGTTTGTACAATCATGAATAAATTGACAAGCGAATTCTATATCATTATGTTAACATGATACAATACATCAAAAAGTACAGGGCTCTTTCTATCATCCAACCTCATTATCGTATCTTTATTAGGGATCTATGATCACAAGTCGAAGGCATTAATGGTTGAATTTATGAACTGCTAAAGCAATAATTAATGGAGCAGTTGAATGGTAACTCAGAAACATGCTAGCTATATCTTCCAATTCTACCGTCCTACAATGCGAAAAATGCAACTTTTAACCAATGGAATTGCTGAATGTAAAGAAGCACCTCCCATCCAGATTAAAAAAAAAAAAAAGTAGTAAAAGTTTAAAAAAAAAAGGTTAAACACAACTGATGAAGTTGTAGGAAAAGTCTTGGTAATTAATTTAATTTAATTGCAAGTTGTAAGAAGGTCGTGCCACATGCTGTGCCATACCGTCACAGCCTGCAGGCCTCAAAAGTCCGAATGATAGTTTCCCGATCGAGTAACTGACATTAAATACAAAGACGCCAACATCTTTAATAATTTCAAAAGCAATTAACTGGTAATAAAAATTTACGATCCAAATCAATGTTCTTGTGGTGAATCAAACTGGATCTAGAACAGCATGCGTTGGTTTGAATTGCTCTCATATAAAATGTAACAAGTAAAAGAAATATGCACTTGACCGTTCCAAATCCCAACTGGTGAAGATCTCGGTTACTAGACCCCCCATGCTCCTTTGGTTGGGAAGTTTTTACAACTTCTGCCTGTGCTCTTAAATATATATTTCTGATGGTTCGGTCACATGTTTGTAGCACAAACCGAAGCCCACCATCCTCCTGTTAACGTTAATGCTCTGAAATGTTTTGCATTAGCACCAGACAAGAGGAAGTGTTCGGTGTTTATTCTTCTTCACGTTACTCGTAATGGTTCCAAGTAGTAAATGACCATAAGGTAAGCAAAAGTGGGTTTTGTGTTTTTGGTCTAGAAATGGAGGAACAAGGAGTGAAACAAGGACGATCATTGGAAGAGACTTCTAACCGGGCTGTTGCCACTGTGGTCACTGACACGACCCGCCCCTAGTTATACGGACAAATCATGCATAAAACTGTTCACTAAAAGAACGATCCTTAATTAACTATTTTCCCACACTTTTTGCTCTGCCACTTTGAAAAAAAAAAAACTATTCATAAAAATTTACTTCTAGTTCAAGTCTTTTATGTAAAATACTAAAAAAAATGCTTTGAAAATTTTAATGAAAAACCGGCAGAGTTTCCCCTATAATTTGAAGAAAACCCCATGTAAAAACACACATTTATACACTTCTAAACTATTCCTCATCCCAACTTCTTTTGAAACTTTCGTCTTTATCAACCACAACATATTAAAAGATAAATAAATCATATTCAACATACTTAATATTTAAAAGCTTATACCATATCTAAAAAAATGAAATACTTTCAATGCATGAAAAATTATTATACATCGTATGGCCTTCCTTAGCATCAGAGACAGCTTAGCACCAAACCTGCAGCACCTGGTTGGGAAAAAGAATAGGAAAAGAGTGAGCTAAAGGCTCAGTGAGTTGACCAATTTTATTACATAAAATATTACTTTCTTTATTTCCTACAACTCATTTCTTGAATAAAGCTTTGTGTACTAAAATCTCATTTTTCTGGAAACAAAATACAAGGTATAATTACTTTTAAAGAGGAAACCAGTATACTCTTCTTTCCAAAATAACGTACAAACGACTATTTCTTCTCAACTCTCTTTATTAACTTCATTCTTATAATACAACTGTAAAAATTTATTAACTCTCTGTAAAGAAAATACTTTATATAATTCTTCAACTTACTTACCTAAATAACTTAATATTCTTAAACCATATAAGCAAATCAGTTGCGTACCTTTACGTTGAACCCTTATTTAATCTCGTATACACTGCAAAATATATCACTATATCTCTTTCTTTTCTATAAAAAAAAAACATATAAACAGATGCCAAAAGAAATAAAATAACATAGGACTTTTAAATAACATTCCTCTCATCATATACTCAATCACTTGCTAAATTTATTCTCTAAACAAATCATAAATTGCATGACTATAACTATCTCATAATAAAATCATATAATATATTTCTAACTAGAAAACTCATATCATATTTATACTTAAGAAAAATCTATCGTACTTGCCAAAATATCATCAAATATCTTATAGAATCTTCAAAACAAATAACTTTTGATTATAAATCTTCAAATAAAATTGCTTGGTTCTATATTCTTTAAAAGCAGTGGCAAGAATGCATATTTTCTCAATCTCATAAAATAAAACTCATGATGATATGCTAAAATCATCGCTTCAGTTATTTAATAAACAAAACATAATTTCTTTAAAATCTTCTTTCCAAAAGAAACTTTTACGGATAATGCTTCTTTCTCAAAGTAAATCATATAAACATATTCAAAACTCTTTTCATTATACTAAACAAGTACCCCTGAAACTGTCTGATCCTGCCTGGCGAGATCTAACATCGCACAGGCAGAGCTATCTGAATTTTCTCTACCTGGTGAGATCTACATCACGCAGGCAGAGCTATCTGTACCTGGCGAGATCTAACATCGCACAGGCCTGCTATCTGAATCTCCTCATACCTGGTGAGATCTACATCACGCAGGCAGAGCTATCTGTACCTGGCGAGATCTAACATCGCACAGGCCTGCTATCTGGTCATACGCATGCGTAGAACTGCCCCCAAAGGGTTAAAGCGTCCAGATCACACGGCCCAAAGCCTCTATGTGTGCCTGAACGGGCCCCAAAGGCCTCTATCTTTCTATCTGAAATCTGCTGTCTCACTGTCTAAGTGAGCTGGGTACTAGCTTAGTATAATATAATTAAACTTTCTTCTTTTTGCTAAAACTGATTTCTTTTTAAAATTTGCTTCATATGCTAAATCATTGCTTCTCAAGCAGATTTATCAAAATCTGTAAAACTTATGTAAGCTGAAACTCATAACATCCAAATCCTTGAAAATCCATAATAACTGTTTAAAAGAATAACTGCAAATACTTTGAGAAATCCTCGAAATCAAATTACTATATAAAAAAAATATGATCATAATTGTTCTGTTTTTCCACTTTCTATAAAATGATAGAATATGCATCTATAATAATATAGAAAACAATTCATATATAAAATATGAATCTTTCTTTCAAAGTGCTATATCTTTATTCAAAAACTAATTTAATTTTTAAACTAAAATTTATGTCTACAACTATTTTGAAAACTAGCTTTGAAATATCTTAATAATTGAAAGCAAATATAACAAATAGATCTATCCACCCACGAGAAATACAAAAGAACTAACTTGAATTCTTTTAAATTCGCTAAGATTCTCAGAAATTCTATAAAATGCTAAATAAACATAACTAAGTAAATACTAAAATATATTTCTAATTATCCAGAAAAATAAATTTTCTACTCTTTCCAAAACTTTCTAAAATATTCATAAAATAAAATACTTTTCATCTCACTATAAACCATAATTTATATTTTTATCTCAAAATCTCATACTTTGCATATAACATTCTATATAACATTCTTTCACATAATTATACTTCAAAATTTAACTAATTCCCAAAAATTTTAATTTAGAATTTCAAAGATTTCCAAATTCTTAAATATCATGATTTAACTAAAATCTTTTTGACTATCCTAAAATTTCTAGAATTTTGCATTCAGGTCCTTGCAAATTCAGTAACAGGTTTCTAAATTTACAACTCAGCCCCTACTGCTGAGCAGTTTTAGAATTTAACATTATCACCCCTGCAGAATTAAATTCAAATTTCCAAAACTTTTTCTTTTTCTTTTTCTTTTTAATTTACTATTATTCTAAATATAAAATCACTCATCATTTTATAAATCAAAAACACCATTTCTTCAACATATGTATTTATTTAAGGAAAATAACTAAATACCTCAATTTTTCTATACAAATTCATTTAATTATAAATGTCTATTTCCCAATAACAAACAAAAACTTTCTACTTTCAATTAACATATAAAATATATTCATTCTACAACTTCCACTTTCGATTCATTTTTCTATTGTATCCAAACTTATTAAAATAAAGCTTACTATATATATTCAAAAACTAATCTATTAGCACTACCCATAACTATCACTTCTATCTAAAATTTAATATTTATACACATTTATTTTCAAAATACATAAATCATTATTATCTATTCTAAAACATTTAATATAACTCAATTAATTAAACTAATAATTTAAATTATATGAAAAACCATAAGTTTAATACACTTTAATATAATATAAAATTCTCGAAACATAATCCACTCACTGAATTTAAGCTCTTTTATGGATGAATAATGTTATGAGAATTATTTGATGGTCGGAAATCATAACCGGAAATATCGCCGGAAAGTCGTCGCCGGCGAGTGAATAGTGACCGAATTTCGTTTCTCTCCGATTTGCAAAATTCGCATATCAACATGTAACAAAATTGGTATGGTTAGAAAGAGCATGGAACAAGCTTTAATTTAATGTAAAGATTTACCGGTAACTCACCGGATTTTGGCCGGAAAACGCATAGGAAGCCGTCGGCTTCCATGCTTCGATCCGCAAAAACGGTGAAGAACCCAAGGACAACACATATATGGATGGAAAGAGGATATTACAAGCTTCAAAATGATATATCGTAGGGTTGGAGACTCGTCGGAAAACGGCCGGAATCGCCGGTCAAAGACGACGGTGAACAGTAACCGGCGTGAATAGTGAAAATCTTCCTCTCTCTCCCGATTCCTCCTCTCCCTCCTGTTCCTATTATTATTATTTATTATTTATTTTTATTAAAAATGGGCTGGGCTGGGCCTTCTTCAAGCCCAATAGCCCAATGGGCATTACAGTCACTGTTATGGTAACTCTTGGGTTCTTCTTTCATGGCAGTTTGAAACAGTTTGGCAAGGTAAAAGTTATTGCTTTTATCATTTATCTGCAAACTTTTAATACATCACATGCTTTGTTTCGTGCACGCCTTGATGCTTGATTTGTGTCTTAATGTGATGTACATCTTTGTTGGTTAGTCGTTGAACAAGACTAAGAGGAAATCACTATATGCTGCTCTAGGGAAGATTAAACATGTAAGAGAATTAAATTTTTAGATAGATTTGTCTAATATATAACAGTTGATATAATCCAAATATTGATCTTTTTTTATTTTTTTTTTCATAAGAAACGAAACCTGTACGTTGATTTTATTATACGTTGGTTATCTGCGAGCAGAGTTGTCGCCCACTTGTTTCTCTCTTCCAACTTACCATTTTTTTTTCTCACATTTATTACAAACTTCTCCAACTTTGGCATTTATTTCTTTTTTGAAAATTTTTGGATTTGGCTTAAACTACTAGGACGGTAGAACAGTACAAGAAAGGTAACGTGGATGCATCAAAAATCTTGAACATTCCTTACATGTTCAACACACCATAAGGTATAAATTTTGCATTTTTTTTAAGCTAATGAAGCTAAGATTTTTAGCTTCTTGCCATGTCTGGACCTCTGTTACAAGTAGCGATGGCAATTTGACCCGTCAAGTCTGGGTCCCAGTGTGCTCCTTGGCTCATCCCGCCCCGCCCCAAAACTAGTTTGGGATGGGTTCGGGTCTAGGTCCAACCTTGGACTCGTTGGCCCGTTCCACAAGGCATAAGGGAGTATTTGAAAAGTTTTAAAATTTTTGGACTGTTTGTAAGTTTTTAGTTATATTTGTTAAACTTTTCATATATGTAAATTCTTTATAATCTTACAAACAATATAAATACTTTGATCAAAGTCATATTTTAATTAATAATTATGAATCTTTTATTATATTAACATTAATTTAGTCATATTATAATGACAAAATAAAATTTAGTCATATTATAATGACAAAATAAAATTTAGTCATTTTATAATGACAAAATAAAATATTTGTATTTTGTAGGAATTAAATTTGTATAATATATATATTCTTGATATAGATCCCCACACTTTGTTGTTTCATTCTTTTTAAGAACACTTAAGGGTATAGATCTCTTTTTCTTCTTTTTCTTCTTTTTTTTCTTTTTTTCTTTTTTTTTTAATTACACTTCCCCTCCCCCACACTTAAACAACACATGTCCTCAATGTGTAAATACGTGGATAATAAGTACAGATTGATTTCTTTTTTTTTTTTAAAACACAATAGAACTCACTTGCATTGCTTAAGACACAACCCAACCTCCTCTAACTTTCTAAAACCAGAACATAGCTCAAAATATAATCGTGAATGATCTACATGCTCATAGGTAAGGGATAAACTGTTTGGAACAAATGCATTTGAGGTTAGAAAATTTTTTACTGAGTTAACAAAGAAAAAGGCTTACAGAGGCTCAAAGGGGTAACTAGGGATCAATTTCAGTCAAGGGTGGCTATTAAGGCTCAAATGTTCCAAAGATGGCCTAAATCATTTCCCTAATGTTGCACAGTCTAGGATTTCGCCTTGAGTGACCATCAAACAAGTTCTAGAATTCATCGAAATATGAAGAAACACTTAAATTACATAAACTTTCTCTAAGTAAACAAATAACTCAGTGATAATGGCTTAATGCTCAATGTTGCGCAAGGAATCAAAGGCAAAGCAAAACCAATAAACATTTCAAGCACACAAATCCATGCATCATTTATCATTTTCCAAGGGTTATTCTTAATTCAATCATTATCTTATCATCGATCCACAAAAGGCAAGAAAAGAGGTACGTGACATTGTTACACCTGAGTCAAGATTGTATATTTCAACAATCCTTAGTACCAGTAGCCCGCAGACTTAAAGTTTCCAGCCTATATACCTTTATTATGAGTGAACAAAACGAGAAACAAGACACTTTAAACAACAAGAAAGAAACAAACTAAAGATTTATTTAGAGAGAATGCATTTCAAGGGTTAAAGAAACCCCATATTCTGCCATTCTCAAGTTTTTCCATAATTTTTTTTGAATCAGAACTGATAAAGACAAAAAAAACACATAACAACTCTAAATTACATAAAACTAAACCTACTCATAAAATAACAAAGTCCAACAGTCAGGAAACAAAAACAAGTTAGTTAGAATGGGTCTAAAAAGTTTAGAAGTTAGCCTCATTATTCAGCCATTATGGATTAAAGAGATCTAGAATGCGTTTCAAGAGGACTTAAACTTTTTAAGACACTACTCTAAAAGGCAAGATTAGAAAATATTACCTGGAACGAAAGAAATAACCTGAAAAAGCTCAAAAGAAATAACATGAAAAATCTCAAATAAACATAATAAAAAGAAAGCAAACAAAAGTGAAGTAAAGCAGTAGATAAAGATTACAGACTTAGCGTTAAATCCAGTTTACGCTTTTTATTGCCTTCCACAAACCAATCTATCTGAGCTATTGTTGGATCAGGCGAATAGACGAATGCTTATAATTTGTCAATTAACTCCCCTGCAGTTGAAGCTGTAACCAGGATTTGCCTTGTCAACGGTGAGATGAAGTTTTTTTCTACAGCTTGATCAAGAAAAGACAACAAACCATCAAAAAAATTATTGACATTTAACAAACCAATGGGTTTTCGATAGATGTTTAGCTGTGCCCAAGAGGTGATTTGAAATATCTCCTCTAATGTACCATAACCACCAGGCAAAGCTATAAATGCATCGGATTTAACAACCATATGTGCAATACGCTCATGCATGCTAGAGACCTGTAACTCTTCCCCGATTGTGTTGCCTATGATATCTCGTACAGCTAATGGTTTAAGGATAATGCCGAGAACTTTGCTCCCTCCCAAGGATGCAGCTGTCGACACACACCCCATTAACCCAAGACTAGCCCCTCCATAAATCAAATGAATACCCTCTCAGCTAATGCCCTATCAAGATTAACAGCTGCTATTATAAACTCTCCATCTTTACCAAATTGCAATCCACAAAATGCGCATATATTTCTGAATCGCCGAATTGGTGTTTTCTCCATTTCTACAAGTGCTCTATTCTTGTGTAAGACAATGATGCACGTTAGGTATTATGCTTTTCAAGGGCAAGACAGATTATAAGAATGACATTTGAAAATATGGAGAATGGATATATACACACGTAAAACTCTCAGATTTGACACATAGGGACATAATTTAGGTGGGGGTTGCTCAATGCAGATTTATCGCCCCAAGATTTGAAAAAATGAGATATGCTTTCAGCGAGGTTTGACAAAACCTACACACTTGTCTCCCACGTGAAGCATGAAAAATAGAGATATGCTTTCGGCGGAGGTTGACGAAACCTCCACACTTGTCTCCCACGTGTGCTTATGTCATAGGATAGTCATATGGTTTGTCAAAAAGAAAACTTGAAATTAAAACAAACAAAATCAACAAACAACAACAACACAAAAACAACATTGATAATCAGATCAAACGAAACAAGAAAGAAATAAAATTCGACAACAACAACACACATTCAAATATACAAGTAGTTGTGATTGTGGCTCACATCTTCCTCTGGTTTTACGTCCAGTAACGGCTGAAACGCCTTCTATGAGTCGGGGATTTGCTTCCCATCCAGTTTTCTTATAAACTGGCAAACATGGTCATTTTTAGTCAGATTTCCTAGACTATAACACTGCAATTCATCACGAAATTGTGTCCATAGATTAAGCAATTCACGCTGAACAAGTCTACAAGACTGTGACTCAAGAGTTAATAAAACATTATCCAGCGACTCATTACTCAGACCATTCTTAATAAACGAGAGTTTATCTTATCTATTCCTGGACACAAAAACTAATGAACAACAAGTCTGGTTACAATTCCATCTAGCACATTTATAGCTACTTGTAACCTCTTCGCTCTTCGCCTCTTGGCGTAGTAGCTTTTCCCTAGACCAGACATGTATTTTGCAAGATTAATGTCAGGCTCACCGGACAATCTCACCTTAGCTTCGATAAGTCATCGGATATCCGCAAGCACATTTAGGAGCATCAATGCCCAAAGTCTAGTCATCCGTACTTTATAAATTTTAAACATAGCATTTTGAGGAAGTGAAGGGAAATATTTACAAAGGTTCTACAGAAAGATATCGACATCCATTGAAGAGAAGAAAAAGAGAGATATTACCGATAATGCAATTGAGTTTGTTTTTCTCCAAGATATACACGTTTCCAACCTTCGGGCAATGGTTTCAGTTTCCGTTTAGGTGTTTCCTCAAGCTATTGCACAAAAGAGTTCGAAGTACAGAATAATCAAATTAAACAAAAGGAAAGAAAAGAAAAGAGTAGAAACGAAACTGAAGACACATAAAAGAGATAACAACACAATAGCAAACAAAAGTAAAAAAAACAAGTAAAAATAATAATAATAAGACAGATGGTAAAGAGAGATAAAAACTTATCAATTTGATGGCCTACAAAAGGAATCTCCTCGAGACACAAAAATTGATCATTACTACCTTATTTTATTTTATTTTTCTTTTCTTTTTTTATTTATTTTTTAAAAACATTGGGTTGCCTCCCAATAAGCGCTTGGTTTAACGTTCTCAGCCCGACGTTGGTTCCATCATGGGAGGATCCAGTCTCTGCTGTGCTTCTCTAGTGGGCTTGGATCCTTCTTCCAACAAGAAATGGTGCATGCATATGGCTGGGCCTTGGATGTTAGCAATCGTCCACTTAATAGCTGTTTTGTGATCTCTAAGTACTCGGACGAGTTTCGCTTCTTGTTTTGGTGCAAGGCCCATTTCTATTATAATTGGCAAAGTATCATTCTCACCCAAGAACACATGCTTCAAATAATTTGCAAGTGACTTAAGCTCCAAGGTATTGGCTTTCATCACAGAAGGAAGAAGTTTCTCATTAGATAAAGGCAATTCAATGTACGAAACATCATACCTGTTTGTGGTTATAGCTATGGTCTCATCTAAGCTTACCACAACTTCCTCTATTTCTTTAATTGGACACTTGTATCAACCTTCGTGGTTCTTTGAAATCTTCTATCCCTATGTGCTCACTAATAGCTACATCCAATCTATCCTTGCGAGTTAACTTAAAACATTGTTGTAGCAAAGAATCAATAATGTCAACTGTAAAAATAGAATCCAAGTCGCTAGGGTACCTCATTGCCTCGAAAATATTGAAACGGATCACTTTGCCATCAAACTCCATGGTGAAAGTGCCATCATGAACATCAATCTTGGTTCTAGCATTTTTCAAGGATGGTCTCCCTAAAAGAATCGGAGTTGGATTAGGAGATGTCTCATCCTCCATTTGAAGAACATAGAAGTCTGCTCAAAAAATCAATTGATTCACCTGCACAAGTACATCTTTCACAACTCCCTTGGGATATGGATTAAAACGATCAGCAATTTGAATGGTAATACCAGTTTCCATAAAAGGTCCAAGATTTAAAGAAGCATAAATAGAATATGGCATGACATTAATAGATGCTCCTAAATCTAATATAGCTCTTTCAAACTTGGTTTTACCAATGGTGCATAGAATGGTGAACCTACCTTGATCTTTGCATTTCGGAGGAATTTTTCTTTGTAGTACAGCTGAAATATTTTCCCCCACACTTTCTTTCTCATTCTTTTTTAACTTTCTCTTGCTGGTGCATAACTCCTTGAGACATTTTGCATAACGAGGTACTTGCTCGATAGCACCCAGAAGTGGTATATTTACCTCGATCTTGCAAAAATTTTCTAAGATTTCTTGTTCTTGTTCCTCCTTCTTCGATTTTGCAAATCTACTAGGAACTGGTGGAGGAGTAAGATAAGAAGGAATAGCAGTTTTAAGACTCACCTTTGAAGATGACGTCTTGTTCATGGTGGAAGTGGTGTCATCCCTTTCATCAGTTTGTGATTTCTTTGCTAGGACATCTAATTGCTCTCCACTTCGTAAAGTTATCGCACTAGCATTCTCTCTTGGATTGATCACCGTTTAAGAAGATAATTTTTCTGAGCCTTGACCCTCAAATTTGCTCATGCTAGTAGCTAATTGTCCCATTTGATTTGCTAGGTTTTGGATACTTGCCCCAGTTTCCTGCTGGAATTGCATTGTGTTAGTGGCAAGTGCATTAACAATATCCTGGAGAGACATACCTGAGTTTTGTGAAGTTGGTTGTAGTGCTGGATGTGACATTAGTGGTGGTTGCATTTGAAATGGTTGCTGCACTCTAGGTTGATTGAAACCTTGTGGCCAATTTGGTATGGCATTTGAGGCGATTGGTTGATGATTCCCGTAACTAAAATTAGGGTGATCTCTCCATCCGGCATTGTAAGTATTAGAGAATGGATCATCCATTGCCTTGGTTGTCCTAGAAATCCACCCATGGTATAGGCTTGTTCCATATCTCCTTCTTGCAAAGGTGGACACATGTCGATTGAATGCGCCATGGTAATACACCCCACATGTATAACATTTCTGCATATGTCCTACAGCCATGTTTTCTAAAAGAGAGGTTAGCTCAGAAAGTTGTTGTTCAATGTTTGGAGTGCTTACCTCATTTACTCTCCATGGTAGTTGTGGCTCAAATCGGCTACTGAATTGTTGAAAGTTTACTACCATGTCTCTTAAACACAAACAATCAGAAAAAAAAAACAAAAAGAATAGGAATCAACAATAAAACAAAATAACAAATCGATTAGAAAATCAATCCCTGGCAACGGCGCCAAAAACTTGATACGTTCGAAACTAGCAAGTATACTAGTCGCACAAGTAATAAAGTGATAAGTAAGATATCGTTCCCATGAGAATTGATTCTAATTAAATTTGTTATTCGAAAGCAAAAACAGAATAAATGGGGATTTTGTTGATTGATTAACTAGATGAAAAACTGAATACGAAGGCAAATAAAGAATAACACAATGTAAAGTTAATTGAAGTGAGAATTAATCAATGACAGAAATCTGGTTAAGGGATCATTCTCTGCCACCAGATATGGATTTGCGAATTAATCGTAGAATTATCATCCAATTACACCATTGAAATTATTAACCGTAGATAACAATAAGCTCTGTTATCTCAATCTTTCCTTAATTAGTTGTTAAATAAAACAAGCTCTTTATTTAATCTCTAACCATTAAACAACCTAGAACAAGCTTTCTAAATTTAATTCAATGGAAGCATTACGATAGAAAGATAGGTTGATCTAAGCAATAACCACATAAGTTCAGATTATTTAACTTAGGTTGTATTCTCTAATTGCAATCTCTGATCACAATTTTGCTACTAAGGATTAGAAATTCAAGACAATTACGGATCAAGATTTCTACTCTAGCAATAGACAACAACCAGATTATATTCAGTTGGCCACCCCAAATACAATCAATAAGCAATCATAAGCATTAGATATGGGAAAATACAAACAACTTCAATTAGAGAATTGGATAACAACTTCTTGCACAATCAACTCACAAAAACCATATCAAGGGCTTTGAAATCACCCTCAACCAATTCAGATTCAGTTACACATGTTCAAAAACGTGATAAATACAATACAACATACAAATTTTTCAGAAAATGAAAGGGAAGGGAAAAACTTAGCAATTCTGATGTAAATCTCTTTGAATTGTAGTTCTTCCTCTTTTCAAACTTTCTTTCTCCTTCAAGAACTCTAGGAAATGAAAGAAATCCAGAGCTGCAGCCTCCACCACGTTCTCCCCTCTTTCTTTTTAAAATAAAACCCTAAAATGTGTTTATATGCTCTACTACAGTAACTTGCTACAGTGCCCTGTATATAATAACATGCTACAGTGATATGTGGAATTACAAATATACACTTCTCATACCATTTTTATCATAACTTTCGATACACTATATAAATTTGTTAACCGTAAATTTCTCCAGAAAATAGACTTCGAGAGTTTTCCAATGGTATATAGCATGTTATCCGGTTAATTGTATATCAATACAATCAACTCCGAGAAATTGGTTGATTAGTAGAGGTGAAAATGAAGGGTTTTACTCCAATTTTGTGCAAGTTCCTCCAAAACTTCTGCAAAGATCAAAAACCGCACAAAAACATAAAAATACCAAGGAATATAGCAAAGAAACATAGACGAATTGATATGAAAGTAATACATAAGTAGACATCTATCAATATTATTTTCTAAATATGTAAATAAAAATATGAGAAGAACAATCTTATAACCTTATATATATGATTTATCATAATTTAAATTAATTAATTAAATTATTAATGTTTCATATATATATATATATATATAATGTTAATTAATTGGTATATGTCAATCATATTATTATTATTATTAGATTGAAATTAAATCAATATGCTATTGAAAAATTATTTGATTGTATTATCAACTATTTGAAAAATTATCAATTAACTATTTTACAAGTAATAATACGCTTTTAACATTATTTCTAATAGAGTATGTATCTAATAAAATCAAATGGTAATTAGTGGTCACTATTTTTTTAGATGATATAACTAATTTGCACAATTACCATTTAGCTTACATAATGCCAATAAAAATGGAAAATTACATAAACTTTATGAGTCATGGATTTTTTATATAATATAAATTAACTTTAGTTCTTTTAAGTTTAAATACAATTACCATTTAACTTATACAATACAAATATAAATGAAAATTTATACAAAGATTTTTTTATCTAATATAAATTAACCTTTTTTTTAACTTTTACTGATTATCAAATAATTAGATTTATTATAAAATATTTTAGGATATATATCATGTGTATACTTATGTTATTTTAGATTAAGAATAATTATATTTATATTATTTTAAAAATTTATGGATGTATGTATATATATATATTTTTTGAATGAAGTAGATTGAATATAAATTTTTTATAATTTTTAAATAATGGTTCTAAATATATTTATATTTTAGATAAAATAATTTAATAAAATTTAAATTGGGCGGGGCGAGGTGGGGCGGGGTGGCGGGTCTGAGTCTTCTCTTTAAAATTTTGTCCTGCCCTGCCCCGCCCCGCCCCGCCCCATCTGGGGGCAACGGAGTGGGGCGGGGCGGGAAAAAAATCATTGGGACGGAAATGGGTACCTGCCGCCTTGGACCTGCACTGCCCCATTGCAAGATTCTTTAGTTTATTGAGACCACAGAAGGTATAAATTTATTTTTCTTTCCGTTAATGAGAATCTATGATTTTGGCTTCTTACCATCATGAACCTTATTTATTAGATACTTTATTTAATCCCAGAAAGTGTAAATTTGAAGTTTTTAAATTAATAAAATAGGAGTCCTAGATTTACAACCTACGCATCAGCCAAACTCTATAACTAATATGAGAATTTACATGACAAAAGTTCATCGGAGGACCAAAAAACAAAAAATAATATAGAAAGTCATGTCTCTAACTCGGATTTACCATGTAGACTATCACATCATGTTATAGAATTTAGATTATATGCTGGTTATAAGCTTAACATTACTGTTAATAACAACTATAGATTTTAGCTTTTTACAATAAAGAACCTTTGCTATTGGATACCTTAGTTTAATAAAATATCTATCTTATCAGGGGTGGGGTGAAAAATCCCGATTTCTTGAAGGAAGTCACATCTCTTTGCAAGGAAGACAATAATTTTGTTGTGGTAATATGTCACATTCATTTATTGATTTCTAAGCTGAAAATTAAAATTATTGTTATTGTTCAATGTGGGTAGATTCTATTATATATCAAAATTAGAAAGCTAAAAAAGTAGTGTCTCTATGTTTTCCTGCGAAGGGCTGTCAAATTTGGGGGAGATCTCTTTGTGCAACAGCTGATCTTCACAACGGTGTAAGTTCAAGTTCTTTTCTCATGTTTCATTTCAAATAATAAAACTTCCAACAGTCCCATTACACATATTTTTAAAGCAAACTTGTGATTGAAATAACGGGGATTCAAGCATGTTAGCAACATGGGAGGAGGGTATCTCGCGTGGTTGCAGAATGAATTTCCGGTGAAGGTACAAGAAGAGAAGCCAAAAGAAGCTGAGCTGTGATTGTTTAATGCAGTTACTTTGGCAGCCACTGTTTCCATTTCCCTGTATTATATTATAACTTGAAGAAAAGCAAAATAAAATTAGACCATGTCATGTTAATATAATACACTTGTCAATCATGAATTAATTGACAGTGAAATCTATATTATTATGTTAACAAGATACAATAAACATATGTAAGACTTTCTTGTACAAATACATCGAAAAGTTCAGGGCTTTTTCTATTATCTACCCTCGTCATTGTTTCTTTATTAAGGATCTATGATCACATCAGTACAGTTGAAGGCATTAATGGTTGAATTTATCAACTGCTAAACCAATAACGAATGGAGCAGTTGAATGGTAACCCAGAAACATGCTAGCTATACCTTCCAATTCTACCAACAAACAATGTGAAAAATGCAATTTTTAACCAATGGAGTTGCTGAATCTTTTTGGTCAAATAAATTGTGTAGTTATACACTAATGGGTAAAGAAGCACTTACCATCCAGATTAAAAAATGTAGTAAAAGTCAAAAAAACGTTAAGCACAACTGATGAAGTTGTAGGAAAAGTCTCGGTAATTAATTTAATTTAATCGCAAGTTGTAACAAAGTCGTGCCACATGCTATGCCATAGCGTCACAGCCTGCAGGCCTCAGAAGTCCGAATGTTAGCTTCCCAAGTAACTGACATTAAATAAAAAGACGCCAATATTTTTAATAATTTCAAAAGCAATTAACTGTTAATAAAAGAATTATGATCCAAGTCCATGTTCTTGTGGTGTGTCAAACTGGTTCTAGAACAGCAAGCTTTGAGTTGCTTTCATATCAAATGTAACGAGTAAAAGAGTCAAAGACGTGCGCTTGACAGTTCCAAATCCCAACTGGAAGGATCTCGGTTAGTGGACCCCCATTGCTTCTTTGGTTGTGAAGTTGTTGCAACTTCTGCATGTGTTCTTAAATATTTCTGATGGCTCGATCTCATGTTTGTGTCACAAACCGAAGCCCACCATCCTCCTGTTAACATTAATGCCATAAAATGTCTTGAATCAGCATCAGACAAGAGGAAGTGTTAGGTGTTATTCTTCTTCAGTGTACTTGCAGTGGTTCCAAGTAGTGAATGCCCATAAGGTAAGGAAAACTGGCTTTTGTGTTTTTGGTATAGAAATGGAGGAACAAGGAGTGAAACAAGGACGATCATTGGAAGAGACTCCTAACTGGGCTGTTGCCACTGTGGTCACTGTTATGGTAACTTTTGGTTTCTTCTTTCATGGCAGTTTGAAACAGTTTGGCAAGGTAAAAGCTACCGCTTTTATCATTTTTCTGTAGACTTTTAATACGTCACATGCTTTGTTTTGTGCACCCCTTGATTTGTGTCTTAATGTGATGTATTATGTATATATCTTTCTTTGGTTAGTGGTTGGACAAGACTAAGAGGAAATCACTATACGCTGCTCTGGAGAAGATTAAAGATGGTGAGAGAAAATTAAATTTTGAGATAGATTTGTCTAATATATATTATTGACATAATCCAAATATTGATCTTATGATATGTTGGTTATCTGTAAGCAGAGCTCATGCTTTTCGGCCTTTTATCATTGTTGATGGGCCATTGGAATGTATTTGTGGCCAAAATTTGTGTCAAATCATCAGCCCTGATTAGCAGATTCTATCCATGTGTGTTAAAGGATGATTCAAGATTAGTAGAACACCTTCTAGCTTCAAGCTCGAATTATTTGAATAGCACGCTTGTTAGAGAGCGGGTGAACATCAGGCAGTACCAATATTGTCCTGAGGTACGCTTTGGTTAATATTAAGCACATGTTGATGCTTAATACTTCAGTATTAAATGTTTTTCTAATTAAATGTATTGAGTAATGTCAATGCTTATTCGGGTATATAGTTTTGTCTTTTCAGTAAATATCAGTTACTTTTGTGAACTTTTTGTTTGTTCCCAGGGTCGTGAATCTTTTGCTTCATATGAAAGTCTTGAGCAACTTCACCGTTTCATATTTGTCCTTGGTGTTACTCATGTTTCTTACAGTTTTGTTGCCATTGCCTTGGCCATGATAAAGGTTGACATACTTTTGACCAGTTTATCAGCTTCAGTGCACCTTTGGATTAGCTTATTATTTGCTAAGCACTTAGCTTCTGTTTTTAATCTTCCAGATCTATAGCTGGAGAATATGGGAAAATCAAGCTAAGACCATGGCTACTCAGAGTGTACAAGGTGCATATTTTCCTGCCAATGATTAAAGGTTTATTATTTTCAGTTTTTTGCCTACTCCTCACCAAAAGTCCTGTTAGATGGTAGCAGAAATTCACAAAATATTTCTCATTTTGGTAATATCTTCACTCCAGATTCCTCAGGAGCTCCTTCAAGCAGTAGAAAAATGGTGCGACTCTCAACTTTCATTTTCCAGAATACCTCCCATCCATGGAGCCGGCATGGAGTTCTGGTTTGGCTGGTATTCTCATATGCCAGAAATCTTATACTTTCTGCCTGGTTTACATGCTACCTGGTGAATTTTTCTTTATCATCATGTTTCAGAAACAGATACTTTGATCTTACTTCAAATTTACCTAAAATAGATAAAACTCAGTTGATCTTAGTATAAGCTGAACCATCATAACTAAGGTAATATCATTTCTTGAATCTTGGTTGCTCAAATGATATGGCTTTTACATATTAGCTTATGCTTCTAGGTTTACCACTAAGTTAATCCAAAAAAAGGGAAGAAAAACTAGATAAGAAAGTTTTGGTGAAGAATATGTGTTGTTGAAGATCTATCTAAATTAGATATTAACAATCTCTAGGATGTGTAGGGGTATTGCTATACTTCTTGTCGATATTCCACCAAAAAGTATGTTGACAAGTGTTAAACAATGTTCCTTTAAGCTGTTGAATACAGTGGCTGATGTTTCAGAATATTGACCATGTCTCAACTATTTGTGAACAGAAACAAATCTTCAATAGAAGCAATAGATATCAAAAAACTAAGCAGGACTTGATTCACTCTTGAAACAGTTGATTTCAGTTGTAATTTTCTCAGTGACATTCTGGTTGGTTAATTATGTAGGTTAGGTTAATACGCTTCATAGCTTTTTTTTGTCCTAATTATATAAGTTTTCAGCTCTGTTTCGGTCGCCAATTCTGGAGTTCTATACATCGAGCTGACTATATGGCTTTGCGCTTGGGATTCATCACTGTAAGTTCTATATGGTTTAAAATGTAGGCATTTCTTATATCTTTGATCAAGGAGACCTGGTAGATCTTTAATACCCTCTTGGTATATGTGCTACTCTTGGTAAACACATTCCTTCAATTCGAGCATGTCAATGAAATGTCCTGATAGTTTGGAGGAGTTTAAGGAAATGTTTGAAATTTCAAATAATGCATAGTTTTCTTTAGTGTGTACACTCTAGAATTTGATATGAATAAAAACTTATTAAGCTGAACTTACAGTAGTTATGGCATACCTTCAATTGCTTCTTAATTTCTTGTCTCCAATCTTCGTGGTGCAAATTAAATTTAGCTGAGAATATAATACCTCATTGCTAGTAACTGACTCACCTGTCTTTCATATTTTTCCTTCTGTATCTGTAGACTCATCAACTTCCTTTGACATATGATTTCCATAATTATATGCTTCGAAGCATGGAGGAAGAATTCCGTGATATTGTTGGCATCAGGTGCTATTTCTTACAGTTTTTCACGTTGTTATTTTTATCTGTTTAGAATTAATTTATATCACACATTCTGTTAATTATTCTTCTAAAATTTCAGTTTCCAACACTGACTACTATAAGTACTAGAAAACTATATTGAAAGGGTATTGAAGAACACTTATTTGTTGTTAACACTTCTGGGATTACAGATTCAATCTTTGTGACAGGAAATTAATCTTCTTCTTCTTCCTCCTCCTCCTTTTAAGATTACTGCTTTAATTATAGAAATATTCCCTCTTGTTGTTATGAAAATTTGCAGTAAAATTATGAAATTTAGTATTGCTGTTCCAGTAAAACCAATTTGATTCATGTTTTGAACTTCTTTTGCAGTGTGCCTCTCTGGATATATACTGTCTTTTGCATTTTTCTGGATTTTCATGGTAACTCTTGTTTCTGATAAGCTTATATCGGAAGGTGTCGGATTGTTTTCAAGAAGCCACATTTATCTCTCACCCTTTGAACTCTTTTTATGCAATCAAATGCCCTTGTAGTTACTTGTTAGTTGCATAAGTTGTGCTTTTAAGAAAGCATTTCGATAATCTGTTGGAGGTACATATCTTCCCTTCTGAATGGAATATAAATCATGGAACTTATCATTGCACCATTTCAAGGTTACTTTGTTCTTCCTGTGTTCGTGTCAACTTTCCCTAAATCTTTGATGTCCCATTTAATGGTGATGTCTCTCAGAAAAAGCTGCATGTAAAACTCATCAGTTCATTCAGTTTTCTTGGATCATTTATTCATCCTTTTGGCAATAAATATATTTATAAAAGTCTCCATCTTTTTTGTTATAAACTAATCCCTGGACCACGACTGCGTGGCGTTCATGTAGGAACTAATGCTTACCTTTGGCTTTCATTCCTTCCAGCGATTGTAAGCCCCTGTCATTATACTCCTTTAGCTTCTCCAAGTTGTTGATTACCCACAGTTATACTAATCGCTTGCTCTATGCATTTATCTACCACACATTATGTGCACAAAAGATAATACTGCTCATTGGTACAAAATTACACCGTGTGGTGGTAAAGTTGGCTGTTGAAATCATGGATGAATCTCCGCGGACCGGAAACCATCAGTTTAAGCTGAGGGATGATCTCTTCTGGTTTGGCAAGCCCAAGATTCTGTTGCGACTGATACAGCTAATATCTTTCCAGGTGAGTGTGGCAATAACATCCTCTATTGCTTTTATTCTTTTGTGAAATTGACCTTTTTATTTTTCTGGGGATGAAAAGAACATTTCATAATAGATAGATGGGCATTTGTTATTTGCAGAATGCATTGGAGATGGCAACATTCCTTTGGTCCCTGGTAAGTCTTTGTTGCTGATCATTTCAAGACAAATTATGGAGGTGATTACTGGGAAACATTAAGTAATCAGCTGTATATCAGTTTTTTCTTATCTTTGAGTTTGCATGCTCTGACAACCTCTCCCGCAGCAGATGGTTGAGACTTCAAATACAAGAAAGAATTACTTTCTGATAGCATAACTTTTTAATGACAAATATTGTGTTGCTTGATTAAAAAAAAATTTATTTAACATTCCAAAATTGTTATCTTATTTTACTTCCTTTAAAACTGTATAAAGTTTTTCTTATTCATCTAGGGTAACACTTTGTTGGCTTCAGTGAAAAGAGAACAAAACTTTTCGACTTTTCTCCTTCATGAAACTGGTAATTGTAATAGCTATTTGTGAAGTAATTATGATATTTTTGTAGTGGGAGATCAAGGAACCTTCTTGCTTCATGGAGAACCGTAGGTTCATCGTGATTCGCTTGACATTTGGGTATATCATTCTAACATTTTTATACTCTTTTCTAAGGCGTATGAGTCAAATAGTGTTTAGTATGAGGTTCATCTCTTGAATTCTAAAACTTCATACTAATTGCAACTTATTGATCTATGTTTTGCAGTATTGTCACGCAGTGCTGGTGTAGCTTTGTCACATTCCCACTCTATGTTATCATTACACAGGTTTGGCTTTCCTTCTTCAACTCACAAACTACTCTCCCGTCTATAACCATAACTGCACTAACTTGACTACTGGCTTGGTGGTTGTGGTTGTAGATGGGTTCAAGATTGAAGAAATCAGTAGTTTCTGAAAATGTGAGAACATCACTATCTAAATGGCAACGACGAGTAAAGGCAAAGCATAATTCATCGGTTCCACTTGTAACCATAGCATCTACCACATCCGTCGATTCTTTGTTTGAAGAATTCTCCCCAAGTTGCATGGAAGGCAGCTCCTCAACATATGAAGACATATCAGTCCAGCATCAAGACACCTTAGGGTCACAGGCTGGTCCAATTTTTGAAGCATCACAAGATGATGACAAGCTGGAGGTTCCACATTGCTCAGCTCTCGTCTATGACAGTCTGAGTGATGATGATATTCATGAGGGTGACGATGATCATATAGCTACATGATCATGTTGCATGTAAACACATCTGAGTTGATCAATTCTCTACTTAATATATGGTTGATAGTGAAACTGAATTTGATATTCTATGAAATACCATGATAACACTACGCCTGCTGACTACAAGTCGTTTAGCCCATAATCTTTTACAACGCGGTGTCAATTCTCGTGAATATAATTTTTTAAAAAATTTAAATAATAGATGAATTGTTTTCAATGCCTTAGTAGGCATTGTCCTCTTTGACACTGCAAGGCCTCCTGTCAGGCCCAAAATGTGTCTACGTCCACTAAGTGAAGGTGCTCTTCGGGGAAGCCTGATGCATGAGTTGGAAAAGATGAAACGACAGTAGAATGGGCCCCACATACCTGCCAATAAAAATCAATTGTTTGATTTGACAATGATGCAAGAATCACATTCAATACAGTGGCACAAAAATTAAAAAAGTAAAAAGACAAAAAGACAAAAAAAAAAAAAGAACAAGACTTTTGTTATCCGATGCGGATTCTTGATTCTTAGAAACGTCTGAAAGTTTTATAATATTCTTAATAATAAAAATAATAGAAAATAATAAAAATTTATATTATCGAAGAATATTCTGAATCTTGAAACTGAGAAGAAAGAAAAACGAAAAAAGCTGACATAGCTTGCAGAAAAAGCAACTTACTTTCTGCAAGAAATGTCAGTCAGTGTCTGAGGGGCTTAAAAGGAGCATTAGCATCTTTGAAGCTACTTAAAAGAATAATCTCGGTTGCACCAGATTATAAAGTAACCTGTAAAGCAAGTAATCCATGCGTCTTCTTCAGTTCTTCTCCATATCCTTCTCTTTCTGAAGCAGCAGCCATGGTGCACGAAGTGAGTCCTTCATTACTCTTCATTTTCATCAATTAGGGGTTAGGGTTAGGATTTTTCTGCTTCCTTTTCTGAAATCTTTCAACTTTCCGCTTGATTAATCGTTCAAATTCATGAAAAAATTTACAGGCAACAATGATCTGCATCGACACCTCAGAGTGGATGCGCAATGGAGACTACAGTCCCAATAGGTTCCAAGCACAGTCTGAAGCTGTTAATCTCATTTGCGGAGCCAAAACTCAGGTCTTTTCTTCTTCTACAAGTTTATTACTTCACTAACATTTCCTTTTTCTATTTTTTTTCATTTTTTTAATAAAAAAAAGCTCAGTTCTTTTTATGCTTTTTAGTTTGAGTAAGTTACTAGATTTTTTTTATATTATGTATTATTCTTAAATGTTTAACGCTAAAGTTCTTTGCTTTACAGTTTTGAAGTTTGAACTGTCGTCTTAGGGATTAGCTGGTGTTGATTAGTTCAGTGACATTGCCTTTTTTATGTTTATTTCATTTTAAATGAACTATCAAGAAAAGTTGAGTTCTTTGTGTGCTTGTTAGTTTCAGTATGTTGCTAGCCTTTTGTTTTTCTTTTAAATGTTTAACTAAAGTTCATTGCTTTACTGTTTTGATCTGTCAATTTAGGGTTTAGCTTGTTTTTGATGATGCGATTGGTGTTGAATGAGTTATGTGGGTTTTGTAAAACAGACGAATCCAGAAAATACTGTGGGAATTTTAACAATGGCGGGAACAGGGTCTTCTGTTTTGGTCACTCCTACTAGTGATCTTGGCAAGATCTTGGCTTGCATGCATGGTTAGTTGTTTTGCTTGCCTTTTACTCATTTTTGTAGTCACTGAGACAAGTTTTGTCAAACTATTTTATGATTCACCACTGTAGATGTAAGTCGCCAAATGGGCGGTGAGGTGAATCTTGCTAAAGGGATCCAGGTTGCTCATTTGGCTCTCAAGCATCGCCAAAATAAGAAGCAGCAACAGAGGATTATTGTCTTTGTTGGAAGGTATGTTCTTTTTATGCTCTATCTGCATCTTTATCCTATCATTTCCTTGTGCTCTTTGTCATTGCATATTTTGTCTGTTTTTGCAGTCCTGTCAGACATGAAAAGAAGGAATTGGAGCTTATTGGAATGAAGTTGAAAAAGAACAACGTGGCAGTTGACATTATCAATTTTGGGCAAGAAGACGACGGAAAAACGGAGAAATTGGAAGCTCTCCTTGCTGCTGTGAATAATAATAACACCAGCCATATTGTTTATGTTCCACCGGGTCCAAATGCCCTTGTTGATGCGCTTCTAAAGTAAGTGGGTTAGTTAATATGCTTAATTGCTTTTGCATGTTAGTGGATGACTTTATTAGGTTGACTTAAGTTTAATATTCCTCTCCTATGACAGTACGCCCATCTTCACTGGGGATGCAGAAGGTGGAACTGTTTTAGCTCCAGCTGCAGCAGGCAGTGTTTCTCGTTTTGAGTTTGGAGTGGATCCCAACCTAGATCCAGAGTTGGCTCTTGCTCTGAGAGTTTCAATGGAAGAGGAAAGGGCCAGGCAAGAAGCAGCAGCTAAAAGAACAGCTGATGAGGCTTCGAAACAGGCAAGAGACTGGGAACAGCAAAGCTGCCTACAGAATGAAGCAATGGATGAGCATGTAAGTGTCTTTGATCTAAAGCTGAAAAGAAGACAAATGATTTGAAACTCAGTGTCAATATTTTGGTTTTAGCTTCATTTTACTGCTTAAGTAAGTCATGCTCAAAATTGTTACTGCAAGTCTTATTTTACCATGCTAATTAGGAGAATTCTTAACTAACTTCTGTTTTGTAGATAATAATTTTATATCTTTTTACTTTGAAGTTAATTGTCTCATCAGATAAACATACCATATAGAAATTTCTACTCTTACATCAAAAAATGGGGATTAATGCAATCCGTGACTTCATTTACAAACATCACTGAGCCTTGATGCAATAACAGGATATTGATCATGCACTCAAAAATTTTATTTGCTTTTGTGTGTTGGTGGATGTGGGTGCAGATATTGATATGAAGTTTCTTTTGCTTTGCCGTTATTGCATATTGATTCACATAAATGTTTCCTTTCTTCAGCATGTTGGTGCTGGCTAAAAGATAAGCATATTTTGCATATTAAAAAGAATCTGAATTAACCATTTGATAGTAAAGAAAATCCAGAATCTAAAATTTCTTATACACTGGCCATTGCATAAGATTCTTAACTTGACAACCGGTAATGTCATTCCTTCTATGTTTGATCTCATTTTGCTTATATTTAATTTACCATTAGCATGAGATGGATCAATTATTCTTTTGAACCAACTTTAAACTTACAGCAGGATGGGGATAGTGTTCTACTTCAGCAAGCCCTTGCAATGTCAATGGATGATCCTTCTGCCTGCCGTGATTTGCGAGACATAGATATGGGCGATGCCAGTGATACACAGTTGGCATTAGGTGAGTCTTAAATGTTTAGTATAATTTCATGAGTTTATCTAAATTTCATGGAATGGTTTATCTAACTGTGTCTTTATATATATATATATATATCCTGCTGTGTTATCATCCAACAAGAATTTAATTTGACTGTAAACTACTCTGCTGGTTGATGTTGGTGATCTGGAGTTCCCCTACTGGATCTCTATTGAAATCCTCAAATGCCATCCAAAAGTTAACTTTTGCTAAAGCCTAACTATTCTTATGGTCTTAGGCCTCTTATGAATGCAGCATATCTTGGCATAAATAGGCACCTAAAATGTTAGATTTACATATGCTTATTTTTAGTTTTCCAACCTCTGGTGCTTGCAGCTCTTCAACTATCTATGCAAGACAGTACAAAAGATTCAGCAAGCCAAAATGTTATGTGCGAAAGTGAAATGAGCAAGTTGTTGGCTGACCAGGCTTTTGTGTCTTCGATCTTTGCATCAGTATGTCTGCTAAAAATTGCACTAAGAAATGAAAGAATGAGATAATCTATTCAAGAGTTACAGAGCATAGTTAATAATTATTTCACTTTAATGCTTCTGCAGCTTCCAGGGGTAGACACAAATGATCCCTCAGTTAAAGATGTTCTCGATTCCATGCAAGACCAATCTGAGGTAAGTTCTTCAAACTTCTTGCTAGTGTAAATAAAATATATAATCCATGATATCATAAGTAGCATGGTCTAGTTACAAAAAATTGCTCTTAATGCTTTTGTTAATTAGCTATAATTACCCTCTCGTTTTTCTCTTAACAAAGAAATTTTCAACTCCCGCTGGGCATTTATGGAGTCCCAGAAAAGAAAACTGTTTGGAATAGATAACCCTGGGCATCAATGTCAGGAAATTTGTGGCTGCTAGCAGCTAATAGTGCACTGTATTATGCAGATTTTGAAGTGAGATTCTTCTGTCAGGGACCAAATCTGGGGGTATGCAATCACCTTGGATTCAGCTTGGACGCCTTTACCGTGCATTTAAATCAAACAAAGATAATTAAACTTGACACTTGAATAATTCTGTCATCATCTCTCAAGTTCCTTTTGAGACCAAATTTGTCAAACATGGAAAAAATCATAAATTTTGAGTAGAACATTTCAATTTGAAATAGCTTCATGCATAATTGTTGGTCTGGATAGGAACCTAGCAAGAGTCAAGTTGAAAGGGCCTCCTTGACAAATCGGAAATGATAATTACTACTAAATGAATTCATATTATGCTCTTATGCCAAAAATCTCTTATTGATGCTCTATGAAGTGGCTAGACAAACTTGCAGCAACCATTTCAATCAAATCTTGGAGTGCAGTGGTTTGTTTGCATATTTTTTCTGGTGTTCGAAGATTTTTATTCTTTGAGCAAAACTTAGTTATAACACATAAGAAAAAGAAACCATCATTTTCACTCTGCATTTACTGGTCTTAATCAATTAATGACAATCCAATGCTGAAGTGCAGAAACTCATGTTGAAGATGATGTCAATCTGTTTTAACTAAGAAATCAAACTTAAAGATTATGATTGTTCACTGCTGTACAGTGTACACATTCATTTTCCAAACCTGCACAAATCAACAAATAAATATCAATGGAACAATTGTTCGTCCTTGGCAAAATGTGCATCTATCTTTCAATATCTCTTTGTCTTTCTAGCATGCCTTTCTTAAAACCAATTAGAGAGTGATCTTTCAGATCCAGAGGCAGCACAAAACCAAAAAAGTCTTGGAAATGTTCATATCGCTTAGATCCATGAATTGGAAAACAACTATACATTTTCCTCTTTGTGTGTTTAGTTATGCATATTTGATTGAATATAAAAAGAAATGGATTTTTTGCTGTTTGGTTTCTAAATGATAGCTTAACTGAAGGTGGATTTCAGAGAATAGGGCTTAGAAAAACAAATAAGAAAGAATGATTAATGGAATATGGTGGGGTGAGTGAAAGTTTTTGAGAGAAACTGGATGGAGAGTGCAAGAGTTTTGAGCAAAATTTGATGCTTATTTGACGGAGAATTTTGTAGATTGCAGCATCACATTTTAATTTATCAAATTTCAATGTCAGAAAATAGTATACATAGACATGTATGTATGTCATCAGAGATAAATACTTTTACCATTTTTTTTTCTTAATACGGACATTTGACTTACTCTATTGATGCCTTTTAACAATGAAAGTTATTTTGGATCTATGCATTCTTTATAGCGAAAGACTGTCTTTTGAAAGTGCATTTTATTTCTTCATGCTCTTATTTTATCATTGGATCTCCTTTATAGGATTTGTTTTGATGAGCACGACTGAGCTGCCCCTATAGATATATATTTTTTTATAACTATATCCATTGGTAGTGTGGAAATAATCAGGAAGAAAAATCGATTGATGCCAAGATAAGTTATATCTGCTCTCATTTGTACTAGAGTTAAAACAGTCCAAGAACAATTCGTCTCATTATGGAATAGACATGAATCATCTGAAATATAGATGAAGATATGGCTTTTATATCTATGTTTGTGTTTTACTGGATTGAGGTGCCGATAACAAATTATTAGTCTTAGACTTGGCATTCATATAAAAATGTTTGTATGATGAAGATTTTTGAGAACTGATTGCATTATATATGTGTCTAGTCCCAAGACAAAAAGGATGAAGACAATGCACCAGATGATGGGGAGAAGTAATTATATGGGAGTTGCTTATATGTAATTTGGGTTTGAACTTCTAAATCACCCAGCTGATAATATGTATCAAGCTTACTGGGTAGATGTATTAAATCTTATGGTCATAGTAACTTATTAATGCTGTGTAGTAGTAGTGGTGTACGCTTTCCAAGCAAGGGTGCTGGAAGTCTTGGCCAAGGTACAAACTCAAATGCCCCTTGCTGCATATTTGATGATTTTCATTTGTTTTCTAAAGGCCAGAAGCGAGGCCTTTAGAAACATTGAAATGTGTCTCTGCAATACTTTAATATTAATGCTAATTAATTACCTCTAATTTGAGTTTCTTTCTTCGGGGATTTATATTATTCTTTTATATTCAACTGAAGTTTTATTTTTTTTTCTTATTTTAAAATTCTTATTCGAAGATTAATTGTTGTGATTGTGTTATCGCTGATAGATTGTTTTTGTTTAGTTTTGTTTCCTGCTGGTGTCAGGCAACACCTTTTGAGCATTATACTACTTGTTTATTTGAAGACTCTGGACTGCTGGTGCCACACGTAGTTATAATTTAATCTAAAGTTAGAAGAAGGGAGTTACAAAACAATTATTTTCATGTCAATTTATACCATTAGATTTGATAAGAAATAAAATACCATTTAAAGAGGTCTAAGATGTGTAAGACTAACATCTGAACGGTCAAAACTTAAAATCTATAACCTCAAAGTTCAAGTTCCTTAAATCAAAGGTCAGTATATGTATATGGTAATATGCATTTGAGTTGCAACCCTCGTTCCCTTAAGAAGATTAATTGATTACAAATTCTGGACAAACATTTAATAGTAAATTAAATGATTCATCAAATAATTAAATTATCCAACTCAAGATAAATATATGGGCAGCGTTCTTTCAAGTTATAAAAGAACATATATAAAAGAATATTTCTGTTTTAGAACGAATCCAAACAATCCAAACTCATCAGTTCTCTTTTCAGCTTTGATAGACTCACATATAAAAGAAAAAAGAAAATATCTAGATAAGGGCGGTATCTTATGAGAAAGATGGTGTCGCTTCTGGTAATTGGAAATATTACTTGGCAGCCGCAGCCACTTGCGTTCTGGGTTCTATTCTAATGAAATGAAAGGCCACGTTTGTTTGTCTGCCTTTTCTATTTTAATTTTATGTTTAGAGATAAAATAGTGACTTATCACGTCAAACGCATACTAGGATTTTAAACCCACTAAACAATTTTTTG
This sequence comes from Boswellia sacra, assembly GCA_013180625.2. NCBI lineage: Eukaryota > Viridiplantae > Streptophyta > Magnoliopsida > Sapindales > Burseraceae > Boswellia > Boswellia sacra. The sequence goes on along the minus strand of SNVD02001661.1, from coordinate 1,256,017 downwards.
TTTCCACTGAATCAACAATTGTCTCCGCAATGTGCTCTTTATCCACATACTTACATCAGCAGCACAAAATGAAAATTTGGACAATCATATAACTCTGACTAGATTCAATCTCTTCTAATCATTCCTAGACTGCAAACATTATCTAAAGCAAGTGTCTCTGCTTTTACAAACACACACTAAATTATATGTTTAATTAGTCAGCCCTCCACTCAACTTAACCAACCAACCTTGGATAGGAATGACACCCATTGTCCCTTGCAAACTCGAGTTTAACTTAACTTTGTGTGCTAGAACAATGACACAAACACCAACCTTAGAATATTTACTTTTGTCCTCACATGCATGCAATTATCTTGCTCTCAAGAACGTTAAGCGTAATTGATGTAAATGGCTTGATAAATATTGTTTGTTTTGGCCCTGCAAGGCCTCGTAATTTCGGTTTTGGGCTTCAAGGTCAAAATACATTTAAGTGAAACCTTATTACCTCGTTTGAAATGCATCGCGACTTAATAGATATTATCTACTTTGACATTGCAAAGCCTCACGATTTTGCTTCTAGCCTTCAAGTCTAAAACACATCTATTAAGTGAAGTTCTATTATCTCATTTAAACTGTACCGCTCTAATACAAAGGAGTAACATAGGATCCTTTATTACGACAATAGTTAGCGGTTTTTCTCTTTCTTTCCTTTGAGTGAGCTAAAATAATTCTAAAATTATGATTTGTAAGTGTATTATGTTTTTAAGGTTGCAAGTAGAATAACAGCAAAAGTACAATGCACCAGGAATTTACCCTTATTTCATTTGTATATGTGCAAGGCCGCACTGATGGCGCTTTTCATCTCATATATGCACTATAGGTTGATGGATGGCTGTCGCCAGTCATTTTCATGTAGTCTTCACGAGTAAAAAACGATGACACCCCAAGGTTTAGAATAAGCACCAATCTCACCTCTGTTGTTTGAAACGTAACATTTAGCTCCCACTTTAACACTTTCGTTAAAAAAACTTAATGTTAAATAAGAAAATTCTATTATACTTATCTGATCTAGCTTGAACTCATAATCTTTCGACTAAAATCTAACTTATGAACTATCTAGACAATGCGACAATTAATGACATTAAGTTGCAATTAATTTATTTACCATAACATTGAATATAAATCATTAGATTTATAATTAAAAATATAAAAAATATATCATAAAGTTAATCACCTTTCAAATTAAGAATGTACAATGTAAATTAAATAGTAGTAAAATTATTAATTAAAAAATTAAAAATATATTGATGATGATAAATAAATAATTTAAAATTATAATAAATAAATTATAACATATTTTGAATTTTTAAATTAACAAATTTTCTATTATTTATTTATCATCATGAACTTATATTTTTAATTATAAATATATTAATTATAATTAGAAATTATTTATTTATTATCATTAATATACTTTTAACTTTTAAATTAACAATTTTTCTATTATTTACTTATTATCATGAACTTATATTTTTAATTATAAATCTATTTATTATAATTAAAAATTATTTATTTATTATTATCAATATATTTTTAATTTTTAAATTAATAATTTTATTGTTATTTAATTCACATTGTTTATTCTTAATTTTAAAGTGATTAACTCTATAACATGTTTCTTATAGTTTTAATTGCAGATTTCATGATTTATATTCCATATTATGTTAGAAAAATTTATTACAATTCAATGTCATTGAATGCCACATTACCTAAGTGGTTCACAAGTTAGTTTTAGTCAAAAAATCACAGTTTAAACTAGATAAGTGTAATAGAGTTTTCTTATTTTAACGTTCAACAGTAAAAAACTTTATTACTTCTACATCGTTAAATATTTTTTAACAAAAATATTAAAATAAGAGTTAACCGTCACTTTTCAAATAACGAATTTTCAAATAACGAGATTGAGAATATTCCTTAACCTAAAACCTTGCAGAGTGTCACTGTATTTTCCCCCGGTCTCAGCCATTGAAGTTTCTGATATATTCTACTGCTTTTCGGAACACTACCACTAGGGCTAGGGCTAGCCGGCTTTTCTTTATGCACTCACGACAAGAGTGATCGGCGACAGGGAAATATGCATTATTGAATTTTCAAAGCAGCTTTGATCGCTTTTCACAAAAATCCAATGAAGATAAAATTTGTGCTCTCCCCTATTCTCTTAAATTATGATGCCAATAGTCTGCTCTTCTCATCATTGGACTTCCAACTTCTCCCCCTGTGCTGTCATTCTGAGAAATACGTGACTTTTTTTTTCTTGTATTATGATTACTGCAAGTGTATATAATAACTCTGAGGTTAAGATTATTCCTTTTGTATACGCTCCAATTAATTAATCGAAGAAGGGCTAAGATGTTTAAGAGTGGTCAGAATTTAAAATCTATAATTCAAAATTTTAAAGGGATTATTAATTTGTCCGTCAAAATTTGACCTACTTCAAATTTCGTTCCTGACTTTTTAGTATTATATGATTTATTCTTTGACTTTTGAATCCATCATTTTGGACTCACCTAATTTTCAACGGTGATTCAAAACTTAGGGGCGAATCATATAAACTAAAACTAAGGACGAAATCTGAATTAGGTCTAACCTTGGAAGGTAAATTTAATTTTTTTAGTTTTAATTTCTTTTAAGCCAAAGATCAAAACTTAATACACACGCGCGCGCGCACACGTACATATATATAAGTTAGAAATAGACTTGTGTGATAAAGTTGATACTCTAAGATATGAAAAGTGAGTGGCGTAGCATTAGATCTTAAAGACAACAAGCTTTTGGTCTTAAAAGAAAAAGAAAAAGAAAAAGTCTTTTTAGAAGATTCTATTTATATTTCTTATATGAAAGATGAAACCCAGATACGTCCCTTTCAAAAAATTCTAACAAGAACAAAAATATTTATATGTTATTTTTTGATGGTGGAAGAAAAATAAAATATAATTTTATTATTAATTGAATTAAAAATAAAGTTTGAAAATTGATTTTTATCTAAGTTTAAGGTTTGTGAAAACTAGAAAATAAATAAATAAACAAAGTACGGCGAACATAGTAACGGACGTCGTTAACGGGAGGGTGTGTTAGTCAATTCAGCTTTAAAAGTTATAAAAAGAAAAACTGGGATAATATTCCTCGCAGTTGTGCTTTGCAGCCTTTTGAGTGGTATTTATAAGAAATGGAAATGGAATGATGGAGGGATAAGCGAAGGCAGATTTTCATCTCTGTTTCTTCTTTTATGTAACTCATCTCTCTCTTCACTTCATTTTGGTGTTGGGTATTTTTTTTTTCTTTGATGATTTTATTTTATTAATATTTTTTTAATAGACTGTTGTTACTGAATCTGTGGATTGATTTTGTGGTTTTTGTTATGTTTTTGCAAGACTTGGTCATGGATGGTGATTGATTGTTCGGAAACCTAACCAAAAATCAAAACTTGCCTTCGTCTTCGAGGTACAACCTGATTGTATTAGGAAATCAATCCTCATTAGAGTTTAACTTAACTCATTTACAAAATCTGATTTTAGGATTACATATGTATATAAAGGATGTGGATCAGAGCGGCTTTTACCTTTCTCATTGGAGGAGTAAGGTTTCCAAATGGTTGGAAAAGAAAAAGCCTCATCCAACTTGTAGTGTTGCAATTTGGGAGCAAAAATTCTGTTGGGAGGTGGGTTCAGTGCCATGGCACAAACTCGTTGTTCTCAAGAAGGATGTGCATAGGTTTAACAATGTGCTTGAATGGAAGGATTCTGCAGGTGAAGAGGCTTTTAACAAAGCAAAGTGTCGATATTGGTCCAAAATCAATGGCCACCCATGCAGAATGCCTCTTCCAAGTCCAGATATGTTTGTTGATGAAGTTGATTGGAGTTATAGTAAAGTTGATTCTGAGGCTTGGTTTGAGGATTTGGATGAAGACTAAGATGAGGAGAATTTGTGTATGTCTGGGGATCAGATTAAGCCTAAGACTGTTCGGTGGGAAGACATGCAGTGGGAAAATATTAGAAAAAACATTAAGCCTACAGGGTGGGACAATTCTTCTTGTGAAGAACATATGGAGGAAAAGAATGTATTAACAGGAATGGTGGTGGGAGATGATTGATTACGAAATTATGTACTTTAGATTTTTATACCGATTGTATGGATATTATGATAAACAAAAGTTACATTATTTGTACAGATTTTATGATAAAAAGGCATTACATCATTTGTACAACGTTACAATAAAGAAGAAAGTTTCCTTTCGGTTTTGTTTTCAATTTCTTGTAGAAACATATATAGTTAGGCTTTTAATTGATTTTACTGCCAAGTCTTTAAGCTTTTGTCACTTGCATTAAGAATTAATTATTACGAATAAAAAAACTATACTAGAGAATAAACTAGTTAATAATTAGATCTTTCTATTTCCTCCACACCAAACCACTAGTGTCAAATGTGATTGTTGATTTTTGAAGTGAATGTATGACATTGTATTGGAGGATTATAGGAAAAAAGGCCCTTTCAAGTTAATTTGTTTCATATCAGGAATAAGAGGATGTTAATGAACCAATTTTTTTATTATATTATTTGGTTTTATGACTGAAGATAAACGTTAAAATGTCTGCTCCCCTAGAAAGAGTGAAAGAAATCATATATTAAAGTTTGTAAAAATGTTTAACAATCCAATTATATGATATAGCACAACCATTGGGTCAGAGTAATGTTTCTCCAAACATTATTGAGAATGAGGATTACTGATAGGCTATGGCAGTACACCCATCCTAACCAGGAACGGGGAAGGTGGAAGTGGTTTGGTGCTGCTGCTGCTGCAGCTGGTGTTCTGGTCTGGTTTTGAGTGGATCCTAACCTAGATCAAGAACTGGTCTTGCTCTTAGAGTTTCAAATAAAGAGGGCCAGCAAGAAGGAGCAGAGGAAGCTTCTAAACTGGAATAACAAAGGGAAATGCAATCCTGCTCACAGCATGGAGTTAAGAATGAATAAGCACTTTTGCTTCTGTAGCTGAAAATAAGAAAAATGCTTTGGAAGTCAGTGTCAATATTTTGGTTTTAGCTTCTTGTTTCCTGTTTAAGTTAGTTATTGTCAAAATTTGTTATTTCAAATCTTGTTTTAACATGCTCATTAGGAGAATTTAACTAACTTCAGTTTTGGTAGATTGTTACGCTGTATATTTTTACTTTTGAAGTTAACTGTCTCATTGGATATTCATACACATGCAAAAGTCTATTCCCTTAGGTTAGAGACTGTGATTAATCACATTCTTTCACTTTATGTACAAATGGAACACAGCCTTTGTGCCATTACAGGACATTGACCATACGTTCAAAATTTTATTTAAGCTTTTTTTTGTTGGTGGCTTTGGTTGTTCATATGGATATGAAGTTTCTTGTACTTTGCCATCACTGCATATTAATCAAGAGAATTCTTTTCCTAACTTTCTTCAGCATGTGGAATATTCCTTTGGTGGTGGCTAAAATATAAGCATATTTGGCTTATAAAAGAATGTGACTTAACCATTTGATGGTAAAGAAAATCCAGAATCTAAAATTTCTTATATTTGGCCAGTGCATAGGATCCATATATCTGACAATTGGTAATATAATTCCTCGTATGCTTGAACTTTTTCTTGCCTTTATGTGATCGACCATTAGCATGGGATAGATCAATTATTCTTTATGAACTGACTTCAAACATACAACAGGATTAGGAGCTTTGACTAAACAAGCCCTTCTAATGTCAATGGATGACCTTTCCTCTAGCCATGATTTGTGAGACATGAATATGTCAGAGGCAGCTGCAGATGACCCAGAGTAGCACTAGGTGAGTCCTGTTTGTTTGGTGGATGGTTTGGCTATATCCTTTTTCTTTGTCCTACTGTTATCATCCAACAAGAATCCAATTTGATTGTGACCTACTTTACTAGTCTTCTGGTTGATGGTGATTTGGAGTTCCCCTACTGGACCTCTTTTGAAATTCTCAAATGCCCCCAAAAATTAATAATTGATAAGGGCTGGAACTGTGGAATGCATAACTATTCTTATAATCTTAGGATTCAAATGAATTCAACATCTCTAGGCATAAATAGACACTTCAAACATTTAGATTTATTTTCTTTTCCATAGATGCTTATTATAATTTCTTCATCACTGGTGCTTGCAGCTCTTCAATTTTTGGTGGAGGACAAGTACAAAAGATTCAACAGACCAAAATAATATGAGCAAGTTGTCTGCTGACCAGGCTTTTTTTGTCTTTCATCTTTGCATTGGTATGTCTGGTAAAATTGCATTTAAGAAGGGAAACAATGAGATACTTTGTTCAATAGATGCATATCATAGTTAATAATTATCTTTTTTCTGCAGCTTCCAAGTGTTGATATGAATGTTACCTTAGTTAAAGATGTTCTTGGTTCCATGCGGTGCAAGAGGTGAGTTGTTTAACCTTGTTGGCAGTCAAAATGAAGTATAAAATCTATTTTGTTTGTGTAATGTCAAGATAAGTTTTTGCTTTCATTTGAACAAGTTAAATGATATAAGACAATATATTTCATTATGGAATAGATATGACATCATCTAAAATATTGATGAATAAATGGCTTCTGTATTTATGTCGGCCTTTTATTAGATTGAGTTGCTTATTAAAAGAAAGAATTTAGTTTTAGAACTCCCATTCATATTAAAAATGTTTTTCTGATAAAAACTTTTGAGACTTGATCCTGATCTTGTTATACATGTGTTTTGTCCTAAGAGAAGGACAAAGAGTGTACAGAATAATGGGGAGAAGAAATAACATTCTAGCGTTGCTTTTGTATGTTAGGATTGAATTTGCTTTTGTATGTTAGGATTGAAGTTCTGAATCACCCAGTTGATGATTTCCTTTCAAGTGTACACCTAGTTGTTTAAGTTTGACAGTGATAATCATCTTGTTGATTTGTAGCGTTTCATGTCTTTAGCTTCATAATTAAAGTTGGTGGTAACTATTAGATCAACATTCATGTCACAGTGTGTATGATCTTCATTGTGGCCCATCATACATATCAATGATTTTAATTTGTTTTCCGGAGGCCTTCATGAACATTCAAATGTCAATGCTTTAATATTAATACACCCTACACAGTTACAACCACAATAGGTTGGTTCAAGTGGTAAGGGTGGCTCAGGAGGGAGTTGGTAAGGCCAACGGGTAAAGTCCTGGATTCGATTCTTTACAATGGCCTTTCCCTATGAGGTAAGCTGGCCTGGAGATTTCGGTTATAAAAAAAAAAAATTGAGTTTCTCTGGTGATTCATTTTATTTACATTATGCTGAAGTTGACCTTTTTTTTTTTAAATTTTAAAATGCTTATTCTAAAATTAACTGTTGGAATTTGGTGGTGGTCAATAGCTTGCTTTTGTTTAGCTGCTCCCTGCCGGTGTGAGAGAGCACCTTACATGAGCACCAGAACAGTTAATTATTAGATAAGTTTGGGCTGGTGGTACCACATCTGGACAAAAGAGCAAACAAATCTAAACGCTCGAGGACAAGCAAAGCAAGGCGAATCATTGATGAGAATGAGATAACAATGGCACATTGAGTCAAAGTAGATGAGTCAAGTGAAAAAGATAAATTATTGAAATTTGAAAGCATCGATGTGTCTACATTCTTTTGTAATCAGTTAAGACTTCCAACTTAGGACTGTGCCGTTCATGCCGAAACCAAGTAAAACAAATGCAATTTTATAAGTAATCGGACAATCCTATATATATAGCTAACTTATATAATCAACATTTTACAACGGCAAAATCTTATTGTATGTATCATTATCACACCATTTTATCAAAAATTTACTCTTTTTACCATTATCACACCATTGATTGTAGTTAAAAGAGTTTTTTTAATGTCAAAAGTCCTTCTAAAATTTTTTAGATTGTTTAACTGCCATTTAAAATAGTTTATAAATAATTAAAAAAACTATTTTATATCTTGTAGAAGAAATTCAAAATTAAAGCTTCTCGAAAAAGATTTTTTTGAGCTTTTCTAAAGTTATAAAAAATCAAATATACCATTACCATATTTTAAAGATTTATCTCATTCTTCTTTTCTAAAAAAATAATTTGATAATTTAACATTAATAAGTACTTATGTATTTATCCAACCAAATAATCATCAATTTTCTAATAAAAATTCTATTTTTACAAACTCTACTTTAATAAGATCTATTTTAATAAACTTTATTTGGATAAGCCAAAATAAACATGCCCTTGGTATCCTTCGATTTAATGAAATCCCTATTCAATGCTTCAACCTCTATTTATGGTTCTCAATTGTCTTTACTAGAGCATTAATCTAATTTATTAACCATGAGATGAGTTGTAAAACGTTTGTCGTTTTTCTATTATCATAATTTAACATTAAATAGATTAAAATTTGGGTCGATCTGACATGGTAATTAACGTTAGCAACCAAATACGGTAAGGACAAAGGTGATATTGAAATCAAATATATAAACTGAGTTTATATATTTGGCTGCACACGTGAATAGTGATGTCTCTGTTTAGCAGTTATCTAATCAAAGTGTATGCTCATGCATATCTACGCCGCCATGCCCCCACGAGTCACATTAATTTGAAAAATGGTTCAAGTGTGGGCTATAAAAGATTTTAATTCCGTCTTTAAAAATTTATATGTCGTGAACTTTAGTTATTATTTGTCAAGTGTCAGACGCCGTCAGATATATCTGTCAGACTTTATAAAATATTGTCAGACACTATCAAACATCGGATAGAACCATAACATACAAATTTTGTAAAAGATGATCATTTTTCAAAAAACCCCTAAAATAATAGCTTTTTTACTAGTTGTTGGAAAAATATCTGCCTTACTATTAACGTCTTCTATGATTAATTCTAACCATATAATTGTTTCTCAAAATTTTAAAACAATTTAAAACTAAACAGCTATATATCTCTCTCGATGACATATGCACTAATCGTTCAATCATAAGATGGTTGAATGTTACATGTGCTAATGTGCCATTAAACGACTGCATATACAGCGTTACAGTTTTTTTTTTTTTTTTTAATATGACGAGGGGAATTTTGACACAGTTTTCTACCGTAGACTCAATCCAGCAGATAATCCTCATAGTAACGGCCAAGTTCAGAAACATGCCATGTGGTCCCAAGACCGTTGATAAAACAATAAACAAACAACCTCACATGTGCATAAACTGATAAAGAGCAACTTAGAACCCTTAGATTCACGATACACAGAACACAAAAATTCATCAAACGGCAGTAAGTACAATGGCGATGAACATTACCGTAGTGGATCAACAACAGAATGAATTTATCCACGTCTTGCAAGATTTTATAATGAATTCCAGTATGGGCTCCACTTCAAAAAATTGAATGCACTAGGACATAAAAATAAAGTCCCATTGGCCATTTCCTATGTTTTAGCCTAGGCCGGCCACCATTTGCTGTATATTTGGTCGAAAACAATGCCAAATTTTGTCCACATTCAGGCATCTTCACTTTGAAGTTTTGTCTTAGTCATACCATCCACATATACATATATATATATATTACCAGAGAGACTCAGACTGATTGGAGAATTCTAGGTTGCCTGAAAATGGTGGAGCTGAATGGTAGTTTAGCTTCTTCATCAGTTTTGCTGTGTGTGTTGTGCTTGTGTTGTTGTTTGACAGTTAATGGCGGTTATGTGAAGTACAACACTGGCGCAGGCATTGTGCCTGATAAACTCAATGTTCATTTAGTTCCACATTCACATGACGATGTTGGATGGTTGAAGACCGTTGATCAGTACTACGTTGGATCAAATAACAGCATTCAGGTTCTTATTATCATTTGATGTTGTTCTGTGATGTTTGGTTTAGTATTATTATTATTATTGTTGTTGTTGTTGTTGTTGTTGTTGTGATTATTGTTTTTGGTGCAGGGTGCTTGTGTGGAGAATGTGTTGGACTCACTTGTGGAAGCTTTGCGTCGGGATCCCAATAGGAAATTTATTTTTGCTGAGATGGTAAATTCTGTTCATTGCTTGATTTGAATGGCTACTGTTGGATTGATAGGGATGCTGCTTGCATTTTATTTACTTAGGAATCAAGTTCATTTGTGGATATCTTGATCAATCATATAATAATTCACTCTGCAATGTTACAGCACTTTCAAAACTAAGTGTTTTACAAGTTTAAGCTCAGTATATTGTGAGAAAAACTTTAAAAAAGAGAGTAATATGTGTTTTGAATCTTTTCTAAGTCCAAAATGTTATACATGCAATGCTCAAAAGAGTCATGAAAGAATTCCTTTGTTGTATACTGATTTAATTCCTTTTCCTGTAATAATTTCTCATTAGTGTGCTTATGTGCCTTGATTTCCTATGCTTACTGTTGTTGTCGAATTGTAACTAGTTACAATCATCTGTCTGACAGATTTTGATATTAATTGTAGGCTTTTTTCCAACGATGGTGGGTAACACAAAGTCCAGAAATACAGGAACAAGTGAGGAAACTTGTAGATGCTGGACGATTGGAGTTCGTGTAAGCAGTTATTAACAATCAGTATTTAGTGTTTATATTTGAATGTTTGAAGAGACTTTCTCTTGTCTATCTGCAGAAATGGTGGTTGGTGTATGCATGATGAAGCAACAACCCATTACATTGACATGATTGACCAGACAACTCTCGGTCATCGTGTGATAAAGGAGCAGTTCAACAAAACTCCTCGTGTTGGATGGCAAATAGATCCGTTTGGACACTCTGCTGTGCAAGCATACCTACTTGGTGATGCGGTAAATGATTTTATTAGTAATGATTCACTCTATGTAATGTCAATGCAATTGTTTCTAACATATATATGATTGCCGTAAGCATGCTTCAGCATGTCAATATAGGAAAAGTGAAATGCTTTCTGTTTTCAAATTTGATGATAAAGTTTCCTGCATAAGTTGAAATTTGCACATTTTGTTCATTGTCTGGTTCTGCCAAATGGGCGATCTTTTGATTGATTAAAATTTTTTTCCATCCAGCTGGGGTTCGATTCTCTACATTTTGCCAGAATTGATTATCAGGACAGAGCAAAGCGCAAGGGAGATAAATCTCTTGAAGTTATATGGCGTGGGTCCAAGACTTTTGGTTCCTCATCTCAGGTTTGAAAATTCACTTTGCTTTGTTATTAGTTTCTTTCTGAGGAGTTATGTTTTGTTCACTGTCTACTCACTTTGTTCTTCACAGATTTTTACCAACACCTTTCCTGTTCATTATAGTCCCCCAAACGGTTTCAGTTTTGAAGCGGATGAGGATTATGTGCCTGTTCAGGTTCTAGTGTTCTATAAGACTGTTTAAACGTTGACGATGTTGTTTCTGGATATATCTCCTCATCTATTACCTGTAATGGCCGCAGGACAATCCCCTTCTATTTGATTACAATGTTGAGCAGCGTGTTAGTGATTTTATTAATGCTGCTTTAACACAAGTAAATTCTTCTTCTTTTTCTTGAGTCTAACATTATATTCTTTCTTTTTTTTACCTACAATTTTTTTCATGGCTTTTGACAAGACACTGTTTATCTTCTTCTGCAAGTTGAACATAAATAAATAAGAATGTAACTCTGATAACTTTTTCCTATGTGATGGATAGGCAAATGTGACAAGGGGTAACCATATTATGTGGACAATGGGTGATGATTTCGAGTACCAATATGCTGAGAATTGGTTCAAGCAAATGGACAAATTCATTCACTATGTCAACAAGGTAGAGTTTATTAGAAGTTAATCTATTAGCTACCTTTTCAAAGTTGCATCAAGCAATCATTTTTTTTTTTTTTACTTCTTCTTCTTCTTCTTATTATTATTTTAAAGAAAAAGAACACTAATAATGCTTATGAATGGTGTTTCAAACTTCAATTTATGTATTTTGCTGTGCCTAAACCATGATTATATGGCTTTATAGATGTTATCTTATGGTGCTTTATATGGCTAATTGGTTCACAACACGTCAATGACGTCTTTCCTTAGTTCATGACAGATCCAAAACTTTATAATTACTTGAAGGAGATTTAGCTAGTTCAGTTCTCAATGAGCTTTGTTAATATACAGAAAATAGACTATATGAAAGAAAACAGATAGCTTCCTTCCTTTTTCAGTAGTCTGCTAAATATTACTTATTTTAGAATTTTTTGAATATATACTTCCTATATGTGTTTAATCTTCACAGAATGGCCGAGTAAATGCATTATATTCTACACCATCTATTTACACTAACGCGAAAAATGCAGAAAAGGGATCATGGCCTCTAAAAACTGATGATTACTTCCCGTAAGGATCACTAGTCCCATCTTTTCATTTCCTTTTTATGATGAAGCAAACATTTTTAGAATTAATTTATTTTACATTTGTCTGTTCCATGATTGCTGGCAGCTATGCTGATGGGCCAAATGCTTATTGGACAGGATTCTTCACTAGTCGGCCTGCGTTGAAGGGATATGTTCGGGCGCTGAGTGGATACTATTTGGTATGATAGTTAGATGAGATAAGAGCGAAACCCCTTTGTTCTGGTTCTGTAAGCTAGATGTAATTGATGCTCAGGATGCAGCAACTTCGAATCACCTGCTCCTTTATGCTTTTATTTTCAATATTTGTGGTTGATTAATCACAGTATCATGTCATTGAAACCAGCCTGAGGTCATATTGCAAGTTGATAGCATAATATTTTCTCAGCTTGGGACCATACATTGCACATCATAAACTTCCGACTATTGACATCTAATGTGTTTGATGTTCATAGAAATTGGCTTCTTGGTAGTTGGTGTCAAAGGTGTAGATTGGAGTTTCCTCTTCATTTTTTGGAATTTTGCAAACAATTCAAATGGTTTTCTGAATTTTGTAAATAGGCAGCGAGACAACTGGAATTCCTGGCTGGGAAGAGATCACCTGGTCCCTCTACTTTTTCTCTCGGAGATGCTTTAGGAATTGCTCAGCACCATGATGCTGTCACTGGGACTGCCAAACAACATACAACAAACGACTATGCTAAACGCCTAGCTATTGGAGCCTCTGAGGTGGGCTACTAAACTTTCCTCTCAATTTGAGCTTCTAACTTCAAATTTTTTTCCCTTCATAATTGCTCATGTACACTGAAATTCTTCATTTATTTATTTACTATCTTTAACAAATGCTACTGCTTCTTGCAGGCTGAAGCAGTTGTGAGTTCTGCTCTGTCATGCCTGACTAGTAGTAGATCAGGGAATCAATGTGCAAAGCCTGCATCGACATTTAGCCAGGTGAAGTTTTAATTTCTCTTTAGCTGAAAAGGCATATGTTTTTGCAAAGAATTGATTTTATATTTGAAGTTGTTTTGCTGCCTGAAAATTGTAGTTACAAATATTTTAACTTTTTAATATCTTTTTTACCTTTCCCATTTCCATCATTTGTCAAATGTATCAATTCAGATGATCAAGTTATCCTTGTCTAATGCTGTTATCCTTTCCCTCTCCCAATGTTTTCTCTACAATCTTAAACAGTGTCCATTGCTGAATATTAGTCACTGCCCTCCAACAGAGACTGACATACCAGAAGGGAAGAATTTGGTAATCATTTCATATTTTTGTGATTTTGTTTCTCAGTAATTCTTCGCCAGAATATTAACTCAATTTGTGTAAATGGTTACTTTTAGGTTGTTGTGGCATATAATTCTATTGGATGGAACCGTACTGAAATTATTCGGATACCAGTGAGTACATTATTATGCTTTATCTAATATATTGTAGAAGGTGGATTATCTTTATTTCATTTCTGAGAATTCTAATATCATAAGCATAAATGAGTATGTCTTTAATCCGATTTGGAAATGCATATCTACCAGGTTAATGATGAAAATCTAATTGTCAAAGAATCATCAGGCAAAATAATCGAGTCCCAATATGTACCTTTGGATGATGTAACAATCAACTTAAGGAAATTCTACACAAAGGCATACTTGGGACAAACAGTGAAGCAGGCACCTAAATACTGGCTTAACTTTCAAGTATCTTTGCCGCCATTAGGTTGGAACACATACTTCATTTCCAAAGCAGCTGGGAAAGGTAGGTGCCTGTGCCCTCTCTTTTCTCCCTGCCCTGCTGTAGGACTGGACCATTTTTGTAATGTCATTTGGCTTGCATTTTACTCTTCTCTGCAAAGTAGATTCTTGTGAACCCATGTGTCAAAAGAGTAGCATAAAGCACACCAAATGTATTAAAATCTAGATATACATTTCACTATTATAGTGTTTCATTTTGTGCTACACAACAATGCAGTAGCAAGGAGAAAGGGAAGTCCCACTGCACAGGATACAATTGAAGTTGGACCTGGAAATCTGAAGATGTCCTTTTCTCGAACCACTGGACAATTAAAACGGATACATAATTCGAGAACAGGGGTAAGTTGTTTTATACTTCCAGGAGGTGGCCATAAAAGAGACGCAGTTAACAAACCAGAAAACAATATATCTTCAAATCCATTAATGCACGCATATTCACATATTACCAATGCATGCACTTTACATAGATATAATTAATATTTTCTTTACCAATGCCATATCATGAGAAAGGACATAATATTCCAGGCTTATGTGACAAACTCCCATCGTGCACCTTTATATATTTCTTGCTTTGGCATCTTTCATCTTCATAGGTTTACTTTTATGCTTCACTCAAACTTCTTTCATGCAAACGAGTCTGCTTAAGTGAGTGATTTATATTGCATGATGTTTCATATGTGCAATTGTCTTGGATGTTTGTGTGGACTGAATATAATCTGCCTTATTACTTTTTCCTTTACTTAATAATGGTGGGCGACTATTAACCACCATGACTGTAAATAACCCTACAGCGGGCTTCAGACAGAAGAATATGGGTTATATTGTAAATAATGTCTTCTATCAGTTTCACTTTTGCATGTTAATACTGATAACTAAGTATCATACATGTAAATAGATAAACTTTTGGAGCTAATAACCATTGAAATTTACTATTGTAGTGTTACTGCTAAATATAGAATCTCATTAATTAAAGTGTATTAATGATACATCATCAAACTGTGTTATTTGTTTTGGTGATGTGTAGTATGAGTCTCATCTATGTAACCTTTCTTATTCTCAATCTATTGAACGCTTGCTTCCATGGCCAACTGTACTCTTCATTAATTCAAATAGAATTCCAGCCACCCCACCTCCCGTACTAGATAGACCATCATAACCCTTGGACAAAGCCTCAAAGCAAAGGGAAAGAAGAACACCTGTACTTCTGAATGGGTGGAGTTTTATCCATCTCACATATATTGATTTTCGAAAAAAGTTACCAACAAGTCGTCTCATTTTACCAGGTTGATGTTCCGGTACAACAGAGCTATCTCTGGTATGGTTCAAGTACGGATAGTCAGGTAAGAAATATTGTGCCACGAAATAGGATCTTTTAATTTGGTAGCTGTGATGCCTGCTGACATTCCATTGTGTATCTCTCAGCAGGCTTCTGGTGCCTACATTTTCCGGCCCAATGGGGCCCCTCCAACTGTTGTTTCAAGATCAGTAAGAACTTCTGCTTAAACGAAACAATGTATTAGAAAGTAACATGAGTTAAAATTTATTAACCTTCTTGTATCAACCTGACAAAGTCTTAACTGCTTTATCAAATTGGGTTCACAAATCTAGCTATTTTTGTTTATTTCATATCCTCAAATCTCCTCAACAGTTTAATAGAACATCACATACCGGTAAATACATACTTTATTTAATCAAATATTTTAATTGATATGCAGGTACCTGTAAATGTCATTCGTGGACCTCTGGTTGATGAAGTACACCAACAGTTTAGTTCATGGATCTACCAGGTCAGCTTTATCTTTCTGTTTTCGTTCACTTGCTCAGTTCTGTTTTCATGATCCTTCCCTCCAACACCCCGCTCTACATAGATCAGCAAGTGTTCATGATGTGGATTTGTATTTTAGATTTCAGTTGCTCAATAACTGTCCCTATTCCCATTGAAGGCATATATCATACTCAGTATCAATGTAGAATACCAGGTTGAGTTTTTGGGTCAATTATGATTTGCAAGGCATTGAAGAAAGTAGTAACTTCATAATAGTTTGCTTGGCAACTGGAATGTTGAAAAAATTGATTCTTCTGCACAAGATACAAAAATCTGAAATCGGACTTTGAAGAATGCCAAGATGCAAATGGAACCCTTGCAATCCTTTTTTTTTCCCACTCATGGAACTTTACAGATTGATGCTTAATGCTATAGCATAATTCCTGTAGGAGAGACCAATTGATGATTTATAATCTTTTGGATAGTCATATTTATTGTCCATATTTATATGTTTAATGTCTTCCTCCTGCACATTGCTTATTTTCTATTTTTGTTGTTTATATATGTTTGTTAGGTCACTCGACTTTACAAGGACAAAGAACATGCTGAAGTTGAATACACTGTGAGTCAAATTACCTGGCTTTAAAGACCCCAGCCTCCTCCTTTTACTTATTTTTTATGAAGGGAACTTCTTTCTTCTTTTATAATTTGACACTGAGTCATTAGTAATAAACCATCTGATAACATGTTATTCTTAGTATGGAGAGTTTATACATGCATTTATTGATTTTGACGAGATTTTGTTTCGAAGATTGGACCAATTCCAACAGAAGACGGTGTTGGGAAAGAAGTAATCTCACAAATGACAGCCAATATGGTCACAGAAAAAACTTTTTACACTGATTCAAACGGACGAGACTTTCTAAAGCGGGTAACTCTTACGGTTACCTTTGTGTCTGCTGTTAATTACTTCACCTCTTTTTTTTTTTTTTTTTAGTTTTAAGAAGCATTAGAATGGGACCCAGCAATTGTATTCTCGGGAAACAAGTTGGTTGTTCTGTCAGTATAAGATTGCTCTTAAGATGGTACAGGATTGAGATTCCAGCTGATAGGAAAAGAGTTGGTGTAATATGAAAACTTGCACATTTGTTTCCTTATTATTTCTTGCTGCTTGTGTCTCATAACTGCTGAAAGCCTTGAAAGGTTTTCAATAAACTGGTTGACATTAATTCTTGAGTTGTGGAAGATGATTTCATATTTTGTTGATTGCCATTCAATTCTGTCAAACCAAGACCTTTAGTAGTTTAAAGTCCTGTTAACTGGTTTTATGATGGCATCAACATTTTCTTGTTTTTTGAAAGTTTTACTAGCTATATATCTGTCCGTGCAATGTTTTATTTATACAGAAGTATGGGTTCATTGTACCATACGAAATTAGAACTGATTGACCTAGACCAGGCTTGGGCATGGGTCCGAGGCCCCGATCAGACCCAAACAAAAAGGGCGGGTTCATTGGGGCGGATAAGGGGTTATATAAGTTCTGCCCTGTTCAGGGCGGGTCCGAGGTCAGGTCCTGCATCTAAACCCGTTTGACCCGCCCCGCCCCGCATAGTTAAAGGATAAAAATAAAAAAATTTGAAATATAGAGACTTAGAGGTAATTAAAGAGGGTCATTTTGTTAATTTTTAAATATCTGGGATTCTAGGGTGCATGACAAACTATATAAATTTCGTGAATTTCACTCAATGCGGGGCGAGGTGGGCCCCTGTTCAGGGACAATGGGGCAGGGCGGGGCAAAAAAAAACACTCAACAGAGCGGAAATGGATATCTACTATTCCGCCCCGCCCCGCCCCGCCCCGCCCTGGTTCGAAGCCTTCACCTGGTGCTAAAAATTATTTTTGCAGTGCTAACTTAAACTGAATCATGCCTTTTTGCAGGTCCGAGACTATAGAGCTGACTGGCCCCTTCAAGTTACTCAGCCTGTAGCAGGGAATTATTATCCTGTAATTTCTCAACTTTAAATGTTGCAAAGCTTGATTTACTGAGGCTTCAATTGAAATTTTTAGGATGCATGTGTCCTGACTCATAATCTTAGAAATTTGGTTAGCACGTATTCAAATAGTGTCTCTTTACAGTATTAAATAAAAAAAAAAAAAAAGAGTTACAAGTTCCAACTGTTATTTTTGGCTACTTTCAATTAGATGATCAACATTAATATTCTTCTATGTATTTTTTCAGCTTAACCTTGGAATTTACACTAAGGATAAAAAATCTGAGTTCTCAGTCTTAGTTGATCGTGCTACTGGAGGAGCCAGCATTAAAGATGGAGAAGTAGAGCTAATGCTTCATAGGTACCAAAACATTCTCTATTTCAATGTTGAGATATTTGTTAATAGATGATGGAGGCATGTTAAACTGACTTTTACTTGTTTATACACAAGGCGAATGCTTGCTGATGATAGCAGAGGAGTTGGAGAAGCCCTTGATGAAAAAGTTTGTGCCGGAACCAAATGTGAAGGACTAACAGTATGATATACATGGCAACTACAGCTTATACTTCAGAATTCTAAATTTGTTTTCTGTGATTCATCCTTATCATCTTACTATTCTAGCACCTTTATATATTTTTGGTTCGGCAAGGAGATGATTTCTACTTCTATTGTTTTGACTTACCCTGGACCTAAATAAGGGATAAACAATTAACCTACCTATTCCTTCCAAGATAATATACTGTCATACAATTCTTTCTGCTGGCAAAATAAAACTTTGAAAGGAGTATAGGTTTCTTCAAATGTAAATTCTTTCTTGTCATAAGTAATTTACATCGTTTCTTCAGGCTAGAGGAAATTATTATTTGAGCATCAACAAACTAGGAGATGGTGCACAATGGCGCCGAACAACTGGCCAAGAAGTTTACTCACCAATTCTTTTAGCTTTTGCTCATGAGGTATGCATGATAGTAGGAGCTACAAATTTCTACTGTTATAGGTCTCAATCTAATGCATTAATTGATTTTTTTTTTTCAGAAGTTAGAGACTTGGACAGTATCTCATCTAACAAAAGCAACTGCCATGGATCCAAACTACAGCTTGCCTCTCAATGTTGCTTTAATCACTCTTCAGGTGAAAATATTAATTTAATGCAGAGTGAATTGATAAAATCTTTTTTCTTTTTTTTTTCTCCTCTCTGACTCTAATTCTGCAGGAATTGGATGATGGAAGTGTTCTCCTTCGTCTGGCACATCTATATGAGGTAGACATACTGTGCATGATGCTCATCTTCAATTCCCTTCTAATGTGCCATATCAGACATTTAGCAGCTTTTCCCATATTGATATAGTTCTTAAAGGACTCCGAGCAATTAAAATAAAGATGTTCGTTTTCTTTTGCCCATTTTTTCCTTGAACCATTTTCTAGTTGGTTTTCGGCTTTGATATGTTAAAAGCAAAAGCTACTGATTTATCCGGTGATACTATTGTTGAAATGATAATGACTATCAGTTTTCAACCACATATTTGGAAACATAAAAATGCTTGGAGAAAATTAAAAGGTTTTCTACTACAATAATAAGTGTTTGTTTTAGGTTAAGGGTACTTAAATCCTTTATCTATGATCCCATCCGCAGTTTTTTCAAGTGTAGGATGTTCATCTAAAAATTTAGTGAACATTATAGATAATGATTTAGTATAGTATTAAGTTGATTGAGTTACCACAGTTTCACATACATCAACTCTATAAAATGTTTCTAATTCACTTCTTTCATGTTGTGGATGTTCTTAGGAGGGTGAAGATGCTAAGTATTCGACGCTAGCCAAAGTCGAACTCAAGAAGATGTTCAAGGGAAAATCAGTATGTGTTGATTTACCATTCTTACACCAGTAAACTAATGTATATTTTGAGTTTAATACCCATAACTGGCTAATCCTAGTTATAAGTTTCCACTTGCAATAGTTACAAAAGGCATGTAGATGTAGTGAAGGCTCTAAACTGCTCTCTGAGTTGATTGGTGTTTGAACTTTCAGATAAAGCAGCTGAAAGAAATGAGCTTATCAACAAACCAGGAAAAATCAGAAATGAAGAAGATGACATGGAAAGTTGAGGGAGATAGTGGAAAGCCAACGTCCCCAATAAGAGGTGGCCCTGTTGATGGCTCAACTCTTGTTGTTGAGCTTGGTCCTATGGAGATTCGCACTTTCTTGTTGAAATTTTAAGGTTAATTAACATATTACATCTACTTGTTGCACTCTCTTAACTCAATAATCTATTAATCAATAATATGATTCTGAAAAGCAAGACTTTCCCTACATCAACATCTCTTTCTTGTTCATCATTCTGGTTCATTGCTAATGGCAAGCCCTCGATCTTCTTAAGACCACAGAAGAAGATTTAAATGCTTGGGCATATACAGTCTATCAATGGGCTATCCTTGCAACATTACTGTAAGCAAATTAATCAGAGGCAATAACGCACACTCAACTAATCCAAATAATTAAATAAAATATAAAGTAAATAATTAATATAGAAATTATAAAGGGGTATTACATAAAATACCTATAATGGATTGGTTGAAGTGGTAAGGGCAGCTTAGAAGGGAGTTGATAAGGCTAATGGTGAAGCCCTGGATTTTGTTTCAAGTAATATCACAAAGATAATTAATAAAAGTTTTCATATGCACCACATGTATCACAACTATTTCAACGACATAATCAATGGTTTGAGTCTATTTGAACTCAAAAAATTAATTTTCATTTGTTCTTTTATACTAGTATATGACGTAACAGTCTAAATGGTAAAATCCTATCAGAGATATAATTTTTCTCATCATTATTTTTTCCTCCTCTAACAAATTTTGACCATATAGACTGCCCTATTATATTATAAAATATATATTATATGAATGTTGTGAGTCTAGAATTACTTTTTTTATATACATCTTATTAATTAAATTTTGATATTACTACATTTAATTAATCTTATCGTCATAATTTTAAAAATAATCTTAACATAAACTTAATAGATTAATTCTTAATAAATTAGTTATTATATGAATTTAAAAAAAAAAGAAGTTTTTATAAGTTTATGTGCATTATTCATTTATAAAATCACATTTTTGAAAAAGAAGTTATTTAATCAACCTTTTAATAAATTTTTTTTGTAGATTTAATTAAATTACATATGATCTATTTAATTAGATTAATAATATATACTTAATTGTGATAAGAATTAATCAAATACAAATTTCAGTTATTTAAAATAATATGGTAAATATATTTAAAAGAATGGAATTAAAATATTTTTTTCTAAAAACTAATTTTGCGCCTAATCAACTTTGTAAAAAAGCTGAGTCCGTATTATTATTATTTTTTTCTCTATTTAACCAAATTGAATTTCAATTTGTCCGAGCGTCGACAAATTTACTGCAAAAGGAAATGTTTTGACCTTTGTTTTCTAAATTTTTCTTTTTTGGTTTTTGAATATCTTTAAATACATTTAAAATTTTCAAATATCATTTACATATTATTTATTTAAATATAAAAATTTTAAAAATCCCTCATTTAAATATTTTTATCAACAGTGAACTACTGAAACTCAACATCGTAATTTATTAATTTAAAAATAAAATAAAATGAGTTAAAAAGAAGAAATTAAAGTTACTACGTGGCATATCTGAATGCCAACCACGTGTCTTTCTATTCCGACCTTCACCTACAAATGCATTCACTTGCGACTGTAGAACTCAGGCATCGTCACAAGCCAATCTGTCACTCTCACAGTCTCGCTTCACATACGAATTCATGGAAACGATGCCGTTTCAACTGCGAGAACCTCCTGATCTTGTACTGCAAATCTTGTAGTGCAGAGATCCCGCAGCACCGATGATATCCTCCAATCACTGCCCTTGGATCGACATGCGTGACTTGAAGAGACATTGAGTTTGAAGACGATGAAAAGGTAATTAGATTTATGAGTTCTTGATTTGGTATAGTTAATCCGGTTTTGTTTATGAGTGGAAAGTAGGGATTGTTTGAATGTACAGTAGATCTGCTATTATTTGATATAAATTTGGATTATGATGCTATAATTGGGTGACTCGTCAATCTGGAGCTAGAAAGTTATAATCTTTTGGTGTTTTAATTAATATTTGCATGAATCTGGAGCTGTGTACTTATCATTATATGGTATTTAAAATCACTTTGCGGCTCTTATGATTATCATGTGACAGCTCACTAATCAATATCTTATCTGTAACGTTGTCTAGGGCTGTATTGAAGGAAAAATTGATGTTTGTGAGATGAATTTTGGCTTGTGCTTGCTTCCCTTTGGGCGTTGGTCTCAAAGGAAGGATTTTTTTGATGATGGGAGTTACAATTGACCAAGGACAGAGGTCTGCAGTTTTCATACGTCTGAAACAATAATTGAAGCAAACAGATTCAAGAATTGCTTTTGATGTTTCATCTTCCTTTTGTCTGCCTGCGGCCTATGGTTAGCGTTGCTCTATTGCTGGTCTTCATGGCTGCAGTGTTTTTGTTTGTGCCTCTGAGATTCATAATTGTGATTGTGTTTCTGGAGGCTTACACAAGGGAACTGGCTGCATACAGGCAAGAAAGCAGTAACAAGTGGGTGAGGCGCAGCATGTGTTCAGCTAATTAAAGCTGAAGACAAGAAGGAGAAGAAGAAACCGTCATTACTGCCAGCAGCTTTCAAATGCAAATAACAAACTAAACTCTTTCCACTTCAATTGTTCTCCCTATTTTCAGAAATCTCCTCCATTTACAGAAATCTCTTCCAGGATACATGACCTCGCCGTGGACAGAATTTTCTTCCAGAAGAAACCTCCTTGCCATCAATGGAACTCAGTTCCAGAATACACCACCTCGCCATCAACGGGACTCACTTCTAGAATACACCACCTCGTTATTTACAGAAATCTCTTCCAGAATACACCACCTCGCTATTGACAGAAATCTCTTCCGGAATACCCCACCTAGCAATTTGCAGAAATCTCTTTCAGATCACACCATCTTGCCATTTGCCATTTACAGAACTTTCTTCCAGAATAACAACCTTGCCGTCAATGAAACTCACCACTAGAATACACCACCTCACCATTTTCAGAAATCTCTTCCTGTAAACCACCTCGCCATTTACAGAAATCTCTTCCTGAATTCACCACCTTGCCATTTTCAGAAATCTTTTCCTGAATACAACACCTCGCCGTTTACAGAAATCTCTTCCGGAGTACACTATCTTGCCATCTACAGAACTTTCTTCCAGAAAAAACCACATCGCCGACAATTGAACTCACTTCCAGAGTATGCTACCTTGCCATCAATGGAACTCACTTCCACAATACACAACCTCACGGATTACAGAAATCTCTTCCGGTTCACGCCATCTCGCCACTTACAGAAATCTCTTCCGGATCACACCACCTCGCCATTTTCAGAAATCTCTTCCTGAATACACTACCTGCGATTTTCAGAAATCTCTTCCTGAATACAACACCACGCCATTTTCTGAAATCTCTTCCAGAATGCATCACCTTGCCATTTACAGAAATCTCTTCTAGATTACACCATCTCTCCATTAACAGAAATCTCTACCATAATACACCATCCTGGCATTAATTGATTTTTCAGAAGCTAGAGACCTGGACAGCATCTCATCTCACAAAAGCAGCTGCCATGGATCCAAAGTACAGCTTGCCTCTCAATGTTGTTGCTTCAATTACTCGTCAGGTGACAACATTAAATTAATGCAGAGTGAATTGATAAAATCTCTTTTCTTTTCTCTCTCTTAACTCAAGTTCTGCAGGAGTTGGATGATGTATTTAGGACAGTATGGAGGATTTTAGGCTGTATCGGCTTGGATCCAGTCAAACTTGAACACCCACTGCATTTGAGACTGTGGCCATGGAATTGGAGCTAAAAGAATTTGTTATGGAGGATCTTGATAGGCTTAGGAGGAGAAAGGACTTTGTTGGCGGAATGGTAGGCCATGGAGATGTGGGTACTTCTTGTATGCTTCTCTCGGAACAGGGAATCAAGCTTGGTTGCTGCTATTGTTTGATTTCAAGCCTGCTAGTGTAAAGGACACTTATATCAGATAGCACGATTGGTGGTGATACTGCAAAAAATATTGGTCGATAGTTGTGCTAGAAGACATTGATGTAGTGTGGACTTGCTTGACAGATGATTGGTTGATGAAATGAGGAGTCTGATGAACAACCACAGCAGTGCAACCGAGGAGCTAGGCCCAGTTCCAGTGCCCCAGCTGCATTGAATTTACTTTGTTGAATCCAAATGGTTTGCTTATCTTAGTACCCTCACCATGCAGTCTGTAAGACGTAGCCATAAGCCAGTATAAATATGGCCCTCTTTATATTCCAGATTGTAACTGTAAGGACATAAGAAATAGTTTGTGTTGTATTTCAACAACGAATGGATGTGCATTTTCCTCTTAATTTCACTTACTGTTAAGACATGATGCTTTTGATTTGTCTAATAGTTTTTTTCTTTCAAGTCAAGAGTTTGGGGTTGAAGCTTTTATTGTTTTGTTTAAAATGTTGGTGATCTAGTTTACTAATTTTGGATGTTTGTGGAATTGTCAGTCCTCAGGCTATGTTGGAACATAATCGATCTTATATTTTATTGTTATTGTTATTTTTTTCACTTTTTACCTCACAATGCATGGGATTGTATATGAAGAGATAGCTTTGGAATTGTTCTTAGCCAGCTAAATGGTGGCCAACTTGTTCACAATTCGTGATGAAGCTACAATCCACTTCTTTGACATGACTGAACAAGCAATTCTAGGTCATCGTGTGATAGGGGAGCAGTTCAACAAAATTCCTCATGCTGGATGGCGAATAGATCTCATTGGACACTGCTTTGCAAGCTTAGCTACTTGTTTTGAAGTGAATAATTTTATTTGAAATGATTCACTCTTATTTATTGGTCAATATAAGTGTAAAATGTTGTGCTGGTAAGCATGCAACGGCAAGTCAATATAGCAGAATAAGTTCGGTGTAATCCTTATGCATTTTTCCTAATAATTAAAATGCTTTCTGTTTTTCAGTTCGGTCATGAAGTTTTCAGCGTAAGTTGAAATTTGAAAATTTTGTTCACTGTGTGGTTCTACCAATCGGATATCTTTTGATTGATTAAAATTTTTGCCACAGATGGTGTACGATTCTGCACATTTTGCCAAAATTGATTATCAGGACAGAGCAAAATGCAAGGGAGATAGGAGATAAATCTCCTGTAGTTATATGGTGGGGATTGAAGGCTTTTGGTTCCTCCATCTCAGGTTTGAAACTTCACTTTTGTTATCAGTTTCTTTGTTTTGGGGAGTGATGTTTTATTTACTGTTTACTCATCGTTGCTCTTCAGAATTTTGCCAATAGATTTCTTGTTCGTTTTAGTCCCCAAAATGGTTTCCAATTTCAAGATAGGATGATTTTCTACCTTTTCAGGTCCTCGTTTTCCGCACTAAATCTGTTTTAATGTTGTCCTTTGTGCTTGATTGTATCTCCTCATCTGTTACTAGTGATAACTTTCAGGACAATCCCCTTTTATACGACTACAATGTTGAGCAGCATGGTAGTGATTTTATTAATGCTGCTTTAAGACAAGTAAATTCTTATTCTTCTTGTTTCTAATTTTTTTCTTTCTTTCTTTCTTTCTTTCTTCTTTCCCTCCCCAACCCCAACCCCCCCCCAAACCCCCCAAAAAGCACAATTTTTGTATCTTCTTGTTGCTCTTCAGAAGACACTGTTTGTCTTCTTCTCTAAGTTAAACAGAAACACTTAAGCATGTTAACTATAATAATTTGTTGCTTAAATTTACAACCAAATGTAACACAGGATAAAATATTAAGTAGACAATGTTTGATGATTTCCGATACTAAATATGCCAAATCTTGGTTCAAGCAAATGGACAGATTCATTCGTTATGTTAACAAGGTAGAATTTGTTAAAAGCTAATCCATCAACTAGCACTTCAAAGTTGTATCAGGCAACCGCTCTAATTTTTTTTTTTCTTCTTCTTCTTTTTATCATTATTTTAAGGGAAAGAATGCTAATAAGATGCTTGTGAAAGGTGTGTTGCAAAACTCAAACTTCCAACTTTTGTACTTTGTTGTGCCTCAACCATGATTCCTCTAGCGGTGACACTCTTCGCTACATTATTTGTGGCTTGAGAAGATTTACTTTGATCCTCAGTTTTGCTCATTGCCTCATAGAATGTCAGGGCAAATATAAGGCTATCGGTTAGAATCTTGCAACATTCCATGATCCGCACTGAAATTTATTTGCGAGTCAGAAAGCTAAGTTGTGTCTCAGTTATTTGTTTTTAGTTTTTGCTGGACGGCCAAGTAAAACACATTATATTCTGCGCCATCTCTCTACACTAATGCAAAAAGCACAGCAAATGGATCATGGCCTCTAAAAACTGACGATTACTTTCTTTAAGCATTACTAATGCTTCAAGAGATAGGTATGCATGCCGAGTGGCTACTATTTGGTATGCTAGTGAGATGAGACAATGAACTGTACATGTTTTTAGTTTAGAATTAAATTGATTGAGTTACTGTAGTTCCATTATGCAGACTCTACGATATGTTTCTAACTCACTTCTTTCAAGTTGTTGATGTTCTTAGGAGGGTGAAATGAGACTTCACACTAGCCAAAGTTTAAACTGAAGAAAATGTTCGGGGGAAAATCAGTATGTATTGGTTTTTATCAGTCTTACATTCGTAAACTAATGTATATTTTGAGTTTAATACCCACAACTGGCGTTTCTTATTTACGAGTTTCCACTTGCAATATCTTATTTATAAGTTTCCACTTGTATAGTTAAAAAAAGCCATATAGATGTAATGGATGTAAAACGCTTTTTTGTTTTTTTAATACAAATAATTTCACCCTAACCAACTTTGTAAAAAAGTTAAATTTGCATTATTTTATTTTCCTCAATTTTACCCCAGTTGTAATTCAATTTGTCGGAGGGTTACCTAATACAAGTATTAGTGTTTGTATGACGTTTTGAATGTTTCTCTTAGTCATGGAGTGTTACTGATTCTGATTTATCTGAAGGCCAGTGAATACTTGTATTTATACCTGTATGTTGTATATGTACTTGTATTTATACATGTTTTTATACTAATATTCTATACTAGCATTTTATTTATGTGCTAGCAAGTTTATATAGAAATAATAAATTAATTTGGCATTAGTTTGAATCTTTTATGATAGTGTAGTGTGAAAATTTTACAAAAATGAGAGTAGCATGCACATACACAAAGTATAGGTCCAAGGAAATGGTGGATTACTTCAAGTTGCATGATCATGAGAACTCTTATGTCTATGAACAATGTTCTTTCCCCTTTTCAAATTGCGATTTTGTTACGCGTACAGAGAGTTATATCTACACTTGTGTGGTATACATAAGAATCTAATGGTGTAATTTGTGTACAATGAAGTTTTACACATTACCTTAACAATCAATCAAAGATTTGTCATCCTTCAACAAGAGAAAGATGTGACTTATTTGTTCTCTACAATGTTACTCAACGTCTTAGGAATATTATTTCAATTATTTGTATTGCACCCTCATGGAAAACAATGAACTCTACCATATACTGTTGTTGGGGGATCTAGAAGTAGTTACCTTGATTTCTTTTCACATGGCAAAAGCATCTGAAAGCTGGATGGTATGGTTCATTCAATTGAAAATCTTCTAGTTCACCCACATTTTTGATTTCTATGGGCAATTTAACTTGGATATCTGCATCAAACAACTAGTCATCTCAACAAATTGAGCATGTAATTGCTTCATGCAGCTTCAAAAGTTAGACCTTTTTCCTCTGGAAATTGTAGACTTTTTTCCCTTGGAGATTGGCTTGGGTTGTCTTGAATACAGTTTTTTGTTGCCTACATTATTATTATTGGCACATAAATAGAAATAAGCATATTATTAGCAACGTTTGTTTGATTTGGATTGATATTAAGGTACTTCCAAAGCAATTTTTGTTGCATTATTCTCTATAACGAGAGATTTATGAAACGGTTTAAGCATGGTGAAAGTAAAACTTACCAGCCATATAGTCTCTGGCAATATTAAATTAATTAGTTAAGAGCCAATTAAGCTTTAATTATAAAGTACACTTAATTTGTGTTCCAAGGGCACGTGTTAAGCTCTTAAAAACTATATAGATTCACTTGAAATTTGTACATTTAATAGTTTTTACATAGATTTTAAGAGAATTTATAATTTTTAATGGAATATGCAATCTTCAAAAGGATTTACACAATCTTTGAAGATTCAACAGGTGTCTTAGGACAACGTTAAGACTTCTCTTAATTATATCATTCGAGGAACTACAACTAGTTAATTCTCCTATTGCCATGTTCGAAGCTTAAATCCAAGCATGTGCTAAAATTATGTATTCGAATTGCATAGAAGTGGGCATCTAATCAGTGGGCATCTAATCATTTGTTATCAAAGTCCTAAAATATTATTTCTTAAATCACACAAAACACTATGTCCATGAGGTTAATAATGTTACAAATATAAGCAATCTCAATCGTTGCCAATATTGAGATTGCCAATTCACCATTTCAAGATTGTCGCCAATTTAATCATGTACCCAGTTGTAACGCTAAGGGTTGGGCTTAGTGGCCAAGGGTTCTGCTCCCTTTTAAGGCCACCTACTTAAGACATATATATGTCTCACATGTTTTTCGATTATCAAGTTTATAAGATGTGGACGTAACCCTCAGTGAATGATGAATATGAATTTAGATAGTTGTGTTTTTTCTAATACCAATTTGATACTCATTTAATTAATTTACTATTTCGTGTTCTGTCTATAAAATTGTTAGTTGAAAATTATTCGACAGTTTGGATTAGAACTTTCTTATGAATGGCGTGAAAAAATAGCAGATTAAGACGAACTTTTGGGCCGAAAGACTTGGTCTTACTTAAAAATTCCTTTAATTATTTATTTAAAATAATTATTGTATGCCTTATACAAATTAGAACCAGAAATGGATACTATAATGGCATGTTGGAAGATTAAAACTTCTTTTAATTTGAATTTTATTAGAAAATGTTTTTATTACACAAAGAGGTGTTATAGATATATAATATTTATTTTTTTTTAGGTTTTTGATTCTCCAATATTGCGAAAGGAAGTGGCCATCTATGTATTAGGGAAAGAAGTCCTCAAAAATTATTTCTTCACTAAACTGATAATTTGTTGGAGAAAATCATTAACATAAAAATTAGAAATGAGATTAATCCAAATAATAATATAATAATAACAACGATTGCATGGCCACATGCGCGGGAAAGTCCCGAGACTGTTAAACTGTCCCTTTCAGTGCTTACGCGGCTTCTTTAAATGCAACCACGCGTCTCTAAGCCGGATCTTCATCTCCCATGACTTCCAACCGCCAACTGTAAAACTCAAACTCCCTCCAAAAGCTCCCAAACCCAAACCCAATCAATCTCTTACCGTTACTCTTCCTTTCCTATCAAAATCCAATCCTCTTGCAAAACTATGTCGTTTTACCATAAACACCCACACCCTCCCGATCCCACCAACAAGAAACCCTCCCTTTACCCGGAGGTAGACCAATCCAATCCCGATGCGACGCCGTATCACAATCATCCTCATGCATCGTCCAATCTCTACCCTTCGCTCGACATGCATGACTTGGTTGACAATCTCTTCCCAGCTACCCAAGAAACAACCACCACCGCTACCTCCACGTCCACCCAACCCTCCGCCCCTCCCCTGGCCGTTGAAGAAACCCTAATCAAAGTCCCTGGCGCCATTCTCCACCTCATCGACAAATCTTACAGTGTCGAGCTCGCATGCGGCGATTTCACGATTATTCGTCTCGTACAGGACGGGAACACTGTTGCCATTTTCGCTTCCGTCGCTGACGAGATCCAGTGGCCGTTAACCAAGGACGGAGCGGCCGTGAAACTTGACGATTCGCATTACTTTTTCACTCTCGGCTTCTCTCCCGACTCTGACTCCGCCGCAGATGCGAAGAAGAACAATAAGCAAAGTGACGATTCGGATGTATTGAATTACGGACTTACAATCGCGTCAAAGGGTCAGGAGGATTTGTTGAAGGAATTGGATGGAATTTTGCAGGCTTACTGCTGTTTTACGGTCCAGAAAGTTTCGGAGAAAGCAAAGGAGGCGTTGGATGGTGAAATGGCCAAGGAAACGGCGCCTGTGGAATTGAAGGGGAAGAAGAAGGAAGTGATGGAGAAGAAGTGCGCAGCTTATTGGACTACATTGGCGCCCAATGTGGAGGATTACAGTGGGACTGCTGCGAAATTGATTGCGTCCGGGTCAGGGCAGCTGATTAAGGGGATTTTGTGGTGTGGAGATGTGACTGTGGATAGGCTGAAGTGGGGAAATGAGGTTTTGAAGAAGAGGATGAGTCCGGGAACAACCTCAGAGGTCAGTCCCGAGACATTGAAGAGGATTAAAAGGTAATTAAATTGATATTTGAATTAGTTATTTAATATGAGAATGTTTGAATGTGCATTCATAGAATTTGGATTATGATGCTGGCTGCATTTTCGTGATGGTTGTTTAATTTTGTGATAGAATGTTTAATCTTTTGGTGCATTAATTTTTATAGGGTTAAGAGAGTGACAAAAATGACACAGAAAGTAGCAGGCGGGGTTCTCTCTGGTGTTGTGAAAGTCTCTGGATTTTTCACAAGTTCAGTTGCCAACACAAAGTATGGAAAGAAATTTTTCAACCTCCTTCCTGGGGAAATCATCCTCGCATCTCTGGATGGATTCAGTATGTTTTATTCTGTTTAACCTGTGGTCCGCATATTCAATAAATTGTATATGTTATTGAATTCCTTTTTTGTTTTTATCTTTCAGCTTTTACAATCAAAAGTTTAATATTTGCATGGATGTGATTCTTTTTTCAATATTTTGGTATGCAATATCATATAGCACGCTTTTACTTGAAATTTGCAGCTAATATGTTATCATACAACAGCCCAAAAATCAAACCTTATCTCTAACAGTGTTCAGGTTATTGAAGTTTTAATAAGAGTCAGGTAGGCAAAATTGTATTTTTGGAAGGAAAATTTGACATTTGTGAGATAAATTTTGGCTTATGCTTCACTTTGGGCATTGGTCTCAAAGGATTTTTAAGATTCTTCTTTTTGTTTTTAAATTTAGGTGAAGTCTTAGGTAATTTGGTACAGAGTGAATGCTTTTTGACCAGGGAGAGGTGGTATATTTTGTGAATCATAGACAAGGTTATGAATGTCTTGTTATAAGGTTGATGTGCCTTCTTAAATCTTTGGTAATCAATATAGTCTGCTGGTCAATACCTATATCTTCTTTATTGAATTGTCACTACACCATTTTCTTTGGTTTCTTACAGAAAACTGGCAGAGCTATTTACACAAAAATAAATACTCTGAACACTCATTTCTTAAAAAGAAATCTACTTGCTATATAGTATATATGCATAGAGTAATTTATCAATGAGGTCAATAATATAACTAGATTAACTGGATTTTCTTTTCCCATGAGTTCATCAAATATCTGGGCAATGCTTAATGCTTATGGATTCTGCAGTCTGGAAATCTTTATGGATAGTATTTATGCGTGCTGCACTGCCTGGAAATTGTCTTGGGCAATGCTTATAGATGCTGCACTGCTTGGAAAATTTCCTGTCAGTGTCTATGCTTTCTGCATTGACTTGATTATTTGGCATTTATTATTGGCTGCTGCACTGCCTCAAAAGTTCTCTGGGTAGTGCCTATTCATTCTTTACTGGTTGAAAACTTGGCTCTCATTGGTTTCTTGAGATGCTTCATGCAGATTAAGAATTTATATCCCCAAACTTGCACAATGTTTTAAGTGATTTAAGACTTCTATTTTGTATAGATTTCTTTCACTTAAATCATCAATCTGAAGAGATTTTTGATGTGATATGGTATTTGAATATTGTTAATATGAGATCTTTTTCAGTTAGAGCTTCCTGGATGATGCTTGAAACCATTGGTCTCATGTACTCATGATAATATCTAACAGATATTTATCTATCTCGATAGTTACAATTGTTATAAGAGATCTAATATATTATTATATAATTATTATCATTATTATTATTATAGTTGTCTTGATTTTTAGATCAGGTAGATTTGGATTGTCCAGCAGGATGGAGGATAACTGTATTGGTTTTCACTTATCAGTGTGACCTGTTATCAAATATCCCCTGTTAAGGTCCTTTTGGAAAATTATATGGTGCAAATTTTGCACTTTAATTCTAACAATTTTAGGGGTGGCCATGGATTAGGTAGGTCTAATTGAACTCAATGATAAATCCCAAGTAAGACAAACCCATTGAAGGTTCAGATTGGATTGTGTTGCAGTTTGTACTTAGGCCGAACCACTTTTTTTTCTTTTTTCCCTTGGGTTTCAGCCCAGTGTCCCTTAAATATTAAAAATCACCATTCAAATGCTCAAATGTCTAAAATACAAACTCAAAATCTCACTAGAACTCTCTTTTCCTTCACTTCTGCAATTTTTTTAAAAAAATAAATTACTAATAAATGATGCTACTATCCTTGCTAGTTATCTTATTGGACCCTTGTTATTAATTTTTTTTTTCTAACTAAAATTATATCCGCTGTGGGTAAATAGGGGGGGAAAAATATCATCCTCTTCATTTGTCGTTTCCATTAACTAACACAAGTTACTGTATAATTAGAATTTGTGTGAAATACAATTTCCACTATCGTCCACGATGTGGCCATTAATGATTTTATTCAAGACTCCATACCTAATGTCTTCTTTTTAAATGTTTTCAACTCTCTCATTCAAACACATCTTGTTGTCTCTAACTTTTTGTTATTTGTTCGGGCCAAAAAATAAATAAAAAGAGGAAGGAGAGTAAACTCTTTAAGATTGCAAGTTTTGTTTTCCTAAAATATCACCATCATTTCATCTTCAAAGACAATGAAGGTTGTTCACAAAATCTTTTGTGGAAATAAGGTCAAAATTATGAATGTTGAGTTGCATTGTAGATTATTCATGTATATAGTGAATTGACTGTTATTGGACCTGGAATTAGAACTATAACTAATAAATTGCTATTTAAAGCCTGCATCTCTTCATATGTCTCAAACATTGTCTAGTTGTATTACTGCTTGCTTTGCATAGCATGTTCCTAATGAAAGCGAAATGTTTAATGATGAGGAGTGAGCAGATGCTAGTGGAGATTATTTGGAAGCTTATTAAAATTCCGAGGAATTTTAAATTCTTAATTAGATATGTTTAGAAATGGGGTTCAATAAGATAGTAATGGAGACTGAGTTGAACTATTTGTTACTAGCTTTATAATTTTTTTAGCAAACATCACTAGCAAGAAAAATGACCTACTCAGGGCTTTGTTCCTTTTTTTTTTTTTTGGGAGATAAAGCCAAAGTTGGAAAGCTTAGTCGGGTGCAAGATACCACCAAATCCAACAGTGATTGGGAGTTTCTGAACCAATGAGAGAAAATTTGGTATATGTCAACCAACAAATTTTGAATGAGAGTGTAAGAAACTGTTAGTTATGTAAGGATTACTTGTGGAGTAATTCATGTTTCCATGGACTAACAAAAGTTATTTTACAGTTACAACTTGTGTGAGACGCAATTTCCACTGTCATCCATGATTTGGCCATTAATGACTATATTCTAGACTCCAATCTGGATGTCTTCATTTTCAATGTTTTCAACTTAAAGTGTTTAATTTTCTCTGTTAATCAGGGGGAAAACAACAAAAACGAAAGATGACTCTTCAAAATAGCAAGTTTTGCTTTCCTAAAATATCACCTTCATTTCATTTTCGAAGACAACTATTCAAAAGCTTGCATAGCTATAAGGTCAAAATCACGAAGATTGGGTTGCATTATTAACACATGTAGTAAATTGATGTTGAAGCTTAAAAGTTAGAGATACACTTGAATTAATAATTAACCATCTAGAGACTGCATCTTTTCATCTTTCACAAATGATTTCTAATTTTATTATTGCTTTGCTTTGTATATTCATGTTGGTAATGAAAAATGTGAATGAATAGAAGTGATGAGAGAAACACTAATGAGGATCAGTTTGAAACAAATCAAAATTTGTAGGAATTTTTAAATTTCTAATCGCATATATCTAGAAATGGGGCTTAACAAGATAACAAAGGAGGCTGAATAGAACTACTTATTGCTAACTCTTATTATTTTCTTATGTCAAACATGACTCCTAGGAAAAATGACCTACCTAGTTCCTTTCTTTTTTTGTGCAAACCAAATTGACATGGTAGATAGTTAGAAAGCTTGTTAGTGAGGGGCAAGATATCACTCAGAACATCCTTGATTCAAAGTCTGTCAATCAATGAGAGAATTTGGTATTTGCCAGTTGACAAGAAGGAAAACAAAATTTTAGGTTGAGTTGAGAGATTTTTTTCCATTTTGAAGGGGAAGATATGAATGTGTTAGATATGTTAGGTTAAGGACTAACTCTATTAGATTGAGAGATCGGAATAATGTGAATTAGATTTTCAGCTTGAAAGCCTACAAGTCATAATTTTTTCTTTTTTTTCTTTTTTTAAAGAAAGTTTAATCAACAAAAATTAAAGCAAACTCAGAAACTTGCTAGTTTGGTTCAGATGGTGGGGTTGCTTTGTTTGATTGGAAATATACCAAACTTCTGATGTTTTCTAAGTTCTTTTAGCTAGTCATTGAACTTTGTTGAATCCAAGTAGTTTGCTTATCTTAGTGCCCCTATCATGCAGTTTGTAAATTGCTGCCAATAAGCACTGCTTGAATTTAAATATGGCCCTCCTTATCTTATCTGTCTAGATTTTAATTGTAAGGACATGTTGAATGATTTGTGTTTTGTTTTCAATACCAATGGATTGTGAATTTTTCTCTTCATTATGCTTATATTAAGACATGATGATGCTCCTGATTTGGCCAACGACTTTTTCTTTCATTTTTTTGCTCTTTCAAGTTAAAAGGTTAAAGGTGGAAGCATTTCTGGTCAGTTTAGAAAGCTAGTAATCTCTACTTTGCACTAATTTCGAATGTTTCTGGAATTGTCAGTCCCCAGGTTATGTTGGAACAGAATTAATTTAAACTCCTATTCTTATTATTATGTTTTCTATTTTCCACCTCACAATGCGTAGGGTATCATTTGAAATTTTGAAGAGATGTTTTGGATAGTTCATCGTCTGTACAATAGGGGCCATTATTAATCCCACCCTTCTGGTGCTGCCCTTCCCTCTTTGCTTTTTACTCTAGCTGTAGTACTGGGTAATTTTCTTTACCTGCCCAACAACTTTGTCAGCGGTTGACTGTTGAAGACAGTCTCAATGCATCATCGTTTTGTTTTTACTTGTAACTTCTCGTGATTTGCATATCTTTGCGCAGCCTTTGATTTTGATATTCTCATATTGACTATTTCCTTTTACCATCGAAATAGACAAGGTCTGTGATGCGGTTGAAGTAGCTGGAAAAAATGTTATGTCAACGTCATCCACTGTAACAACTGAGCTTGTGTCTCACAGGTAATTTCAGAGTATGCATATCGTCTACTGTGCAATAGTGACAAAAAGGGTTGCGTTAGTAGTTGACTATAGGCTTGTGGTGCCACCTAGTTACCATGTAAAATCCTTTTTTTGAATCATACAAGAGATACCTTGGGGAAAGTTTGATTTAATTTTGTAAATTTGAAGCAAAATTAAATAACAAATGTGGTCTCACACTCTCAGTGCCTTAACTCAATCAACATATTATAACTGTGGAACCTTCTCCCAATAGTTATTTTGTGGACATGCATTTTGAAAGTTGTGAAAGATAGAGATAAATATAGTACATTCACGTGCAGGCATGGGGAAAAAGCAGCTGAGGCTACCAATGAGGGCCTCGGTGCTGCAGGACATGCCATTGGGACTGCATGGACTGCATTTAAGATACGAAAGGCCCTCAACCCTAAAAGCGTGTTAAAACCTACTACCCTTGCCAAGTCTGCTGCAAAGGCTGCAGCTGCTGACAAGAAAGCAAAATCCGGTTCCAGTTGATTGCTTGTGGGAATTGTTCAACATTCACGTCAAGACTTCAAAGAAAGAATGGGAGATACGTATTTTTGGTTTGGCCCAACACTAATCTATGCCCCTTCCTCGTTAACTGTTTACAATGTACCTTCAAGAAACTTTTAATAATTATTTTGATTAGCTGCTGTAGACATATTATATGCAGAACGAGATGATGATTGTAACTAAGATTTGTATTTAATGTTGTATATTTATTAATTGCTCCGAATGTAATTTTGTTGCTAACAGTTGACCGAATTTGCTGAACATGGATTTAGATTAGCAGCTCTCAGAGTCTAAGACTGAGACTGTCACAAAGCTTTCACTTTGCCACAGCCCCACTGTCCCATATTCAGAAACTGAGCTCCCACTTGATTCATCCAGTCTTTTGTGTAAACTGAACTCCCATGTTATGCTACAAGAGATGCCTAGTATGCAAACCAATCGCATTCAGAATTGGACAAAACAGTCTCAAGTCATTAAATTGTTTTTTTTTAATATTTAATTTTGAATTTTAATATTTAATTTTGAACTTTATGTAGACCGTCAAGGCCAGGACAAGATTCTTGCGATGAACATATGAAAGAGTATTACTATTAGCGATTTTGCTAATTTACTAAGAAGTCTTTTGTCGCAAGTGAAGGGTGGATCTTTTTGTATTGGATAATTCAGAAAGGTCAATAATAAATTAAATGGATTTACTTTGGTTGCCGGAAGCTTTTTCATCAAACATAAATATCGTGGTTAAATGCATATAAAAACTTTGTACTGATGGTAGGTAATGTCAAATCGTTTTCAAAGATGGAATCTTGTCTAATGAGAAGGAATGCATGCATGTGATGAATATAAATATTATCCTCAAATCATGATACTTGCTTTGTCAATTTGTTTCCATTAGAGAAATTAGTTAACCATCAGACTCTCCATCATTCATTATTATTCTTGGGCTTATTTATTTTTTGGATTTTACATGATTTCGTTTCTTAATTTGTGGGGTTTCTATCCCTTTCATTTGTAACAAATTAGTAAATTAAGCATGTTAGTTGCCACATTAATTGAAATAATTCAGAAGGGTATGGTAGTTAATCAACCCTTTTGCTGGTGCTCACTCAGTAGACTGAATGAATGAACCTCATTCATTCAATCTTTTACATTCTTTGGTTGCTTTTCATGCAGTAAAATGAATGGTCCATGCATGGCCAGGGCTTTGGCATCGGCATCATGAGTAATGATGAACCTTGACGGTCACTAGTTGCTATATTAGCAAAAGATTGAAATATTGTTTTGTCATATTTGGAAGAATGGTTAAACTTTTTTACATACAGATTCCAATTCCAATGCCAATTCTCAATAATGGAGGGGGTGGTGGTGTCTCTGCAGGAAGAAGGAAAACGATGTAGCACATGCAGAGATAGTATCGTCCTTCAAGAGATAGTCCTTCGCCCTGCGCTGTCGATGCAAAATATAGTTAACCATCAATGCCCTCTGAGCATCTTCCCAAGCTTTTAACCAATATTGGCACCATAGCACAGTACAAGCTATGTGTATGTGTCGACCATTGAATGGAAGACCCAGCTTGCTCTAAAGAAAAGTCATAAAAAGCTTTTGCTTTATTTTTTTTTTCTGAATGGTCTGCTCTTGTGTCGTGTCAGATGTCAAAGGCCATGTGTATGCAACGTTAGCCAACTCATTGCTGAATGGGCTTAACTTAATCCCAGAAATGGTAAGATGCTTAACGATGGGCTTTACTTTGGCAGCCACCATATTTGTGTATAATCAACCACCACCAAGACCATTCCACGTTGGCGTAGGTCCCAACAAATCGAAGGACGAGATCTCCTTCTTCAATGCCAACAAATCTGCTTCCACTCTTAGCCCATTTACCTTGTGAAAATGGAGGGTGGTCCCCAATTCCAAGCTTACCTTGCGTTCACTGCCTTCCTATACTACCACCACCACCACCATTGTCTTTGTGTTATGGACGTCAACATTCACTCCTCTCGGCATAAAAAATTTGTCTATAACATTGTGGAGAGCACCAACCAGCAAAGGGTGATCGATGTGATATGTTTCTTTAATGCTCTACTTTAATTCTCCACCACTAGACAACTTCCCATTCCAATTCCATTCACGAATCAAATACCAAATACCCCCTCTCAAAAAAATAAATAAAGAAATAATAATAATAATTCAGACTAATTCTATTGATACAAATTCTGTTAGTATACTTGATCTAATATTATATAATATTATATATATGACATATAAGGGTTTATGCGGCAGGATTCACTATAAAAATGGTGTGCATATCACATATAGGGATGTATCTCCATGTGTACCCAGTAGCCTATTGGCAGTATTTAGTCTATACTCAAAATCCTTCGAATTCGATTGTATAAAAGACTTACATAGGACAGTTACCTCATCTAATAAGATGATGATAAGTGATAATGGATGGTTGAAAGAATTAAGTTAACCACGTCTAAAAAATGACATAATATTAGTGGTTTAATATACCACGTCTAAAAAATGACTTAATATTAGTGGTTTAATATACCACTTCAGCATTATAAAATGGTATGTCTGTCTTATATGAGTATTTTCTACTTATATAATATTTTTGTATGGCTATCACATCGAATTCATGATATTAATTTCTAATATCAGATTCTCGAATCATGTCATACAACATCAGTTTGAATAAGTTATTTATATTAAAAAAAAATTTATAACAGTAGTGTTATTCTTATCATTTTTATCTTAATCGTACTATTTGTTTGATTCATGCCATGCATCTGTAATTGATTCTCTCCTCATCATCCATGATCTTGAGTTCATGATCAACACGTTTTCATAGATTCTTCTTACGACTTTACAAATTAAGACTGTCCCAATTAAGGCATCATTTACAATCTTTCTCGATTAATTAACAATGTTTTTTTTTCTTGTTCACCAATATTGTCTAGTTGACTACTAGACTCTGCCAAGAAACTTATCCTAAGTCCTTCGATTAATTAATTTAGTAAATACGCCTCTATTCTCGATTAACTCGGAAAGAAACTCATGTATCATCTAATGATTAATTAGATAATTAAAGCAAAGTGCTTTCGGCTTTTTAACAAAACGTTCACTTATATATATTATTTTAATATCTAAAAAGCACTTCCTTATTAGTTTGTAATATTATTTAATTAAGATTAAACAAGTTACTTTGTCACTAAACAAAGAAAGTCTTGAATTTAATAATCTTTATAAAAGAACTTATTGATGGATGTTTCTAATGGAAGTGTTATCATCACATACTCGAAATTTTCCTGTGCAAGCAAACACTTTAAATTAAAACCCTCGTATAAAACTTAATCCCAACTCTCTCTATCTAGAGAAAGGTGTCATTAATTTACTAAAA
Source organism: Boswellia sacra (assembly GCA_013180625.2). Lineage (NCBI taxonomy): Eukaryota > Viridiplantae > Streptophyta > Magnoliopsida > Sapindales > Burseraceae > Boswellia > Boswellia sacra. The sequence goes on along the minus strand of SNVD02001661.1, from coordinate 1,216,620 downwards.
ACCTTTTCAAAAAATAATAACAATGTCAAGTATCTCAAACTTTTCATCTTAGATGGTGTATCAATTGTTTAATGTTGTATTATATCATATATAGTACAATTCTATCTTTTCATAAATACATGTGGATACCATCGAAGATGATACATCATTAAAGGAACTATTCGAATAACAATATTAAAAAAAAAAATTCACCTAAAGTGTATAGAAAGAATCATGCATGCTAGCCAAATCATGGATCCTCTCTCTCACATGAAGTTAAAAGCAAAGGAGGAAAGTGAAAGAGGGGAGTACCCACTAGTTGGATTTTGATTGGCTTTAGTGAAATATTATTCAGAAGAGATAGATTTATTATATTTATAGACCAACATGATAAAAAAGAATAAAAGATAGAATTAATATCATTTTTATATAGACCAACATCGATATATTCTATGATTTTAGTGTGTTATCTTTTCATGAGGTTAGGTGAGTGGAGGTGTAAAAGGGATTGATTTGGAGAGGAAGCACTAAGTGATAATCTTGTTGCATTAAAGTTGAACCTTGACCTAATTAAGTGGCTCTTGAATGAGCTCATCGATTTACCGACCGTATTACACCTTCTTAAACTTGAGTAGCATAGCATCATGGATTACTGAGGTGGAGTCACAAAACAAGAATTTTAGAGGCTCAAGAGCCACATTATTCACGCTCATGCTCATGCTCTCTCTCTCTATTTGCTTCGGCTTTGTTTCATTTCATCAAAATGCCTTGACATGCCATATGCCACCATCACTATAAGTCCTTATCGAGAATGGATTGTTTTTGTCAACTACCACCACTTTGGCCTCCAAAATCATGTCACTCAAAGGTGATTTTAGATCTTTGCATAATACCCTTTTCTCTTTAATGGTTGGATTTGATTCCCAAGAGCCCTTACTGGTTTGGACTTCTTAGTGAAAGATAGTGGCCGATCATGGATTGACAACTTATCACATGAAAAGACCTTACAATAGAAACAAAATTTTTTTTTCTTTTCACAATAATCTTATGAATAATGAAATTTGGTTTTCGTATTATTGTGCTTGTCGTTTCCTTGATTATATCCCATTTCCTAATAAATTTGTGAAAACTTCACCTAAAGGTTCTTTTTTATTTTTTATTTTTTTGGGTTTAAGACCCAAGGGGATACCCACACGCTCGAAAGATAACGAAGAAACCTTAGACCTCAATGCAATCAAGCACATCACAAGCCCTTCAACCAACTGAACTATCTTTTTGAGCGCCACTCGAAGGCTACCCATGGTATAACTTTTGCTGCATATATCAGTTTGTGCCGTTGAATGATATTAATTTATCGAGAATGTAGAAGAATAACAATATTGTTTTGCGGACAATATTATCAAAATGGAATCATTTTTGGGTATTTAAGAGTTGTAGATACTAAAATTTTATTAGTTGTTAATTCTCTCACTTTTTTATCTTAAATTCCCTCAACAGCAAAGCATCTTATCGTTGTAAAATTACCCATCAAATGGTACCAATGTTTGTCACGACACCAATAATTCCATCACCATGTCATGAAATTGATGATCAAACGGCTCTTCTGAGCCCATTTCCCTGGTTCCCATCAGAACGAACAACTATGTAGAAAAAATAATCGAAAGTCCAAGACCCCAGTTGAAAAAATAATGAATTTCTCAGGTCCCTGAAGAGCAAAGTAGTCAGTGGAGTGATCCACTTGACTTTCATCCATCAATGAGTGGTCCTCAAGTTTCCAAATATTGGCCTGTAACAAGACATCTCCTTTGTGAGTACGAGGGTGCTGTCTCTTTCGCTTTTGCGAATTTAGAGACCAGTAAGAGTAAAAATTTGAGTAACTAATTTGTTACTAATACGGACCTCTCTTAGTGTTATTTGTTGTATTTTTTGGATTCCATTTTATATTTGAGAAATGAGTGAATATTGCCCTTTGGTCCCTCCCTCCTCAGCTGCCTTTTTCATATCCCAAATAGGATGAACTCCGGATATCTTCTGCTTTTTTTTTTTTTTAAATATTTAGAGACCCTTTTCATTAAATCAACCAAATACTTTCAAGAATTATCAATTATTGGCCAAGGTATTTTTCTGTCGCTTTGTCTGATCAGCCTCACACGGCTAGGTAGCGATAGTGCCACCAGATGAAAGATACATACTATATCACTCACCTAAATATATCCAAACTTGATTGATATTGACATTGTAATCATATCTGCCAACATGCAATTTAATAAGATCTATCAACTCTTTCTCAGTAAAATTTGAATTGGAGATCAAACTAATGTTTCTCTGTCATTCTGCATGAAGCTTGTATAAATCTTAATAAATAGATAATCGCCTGTAATGTTTACAACTTGTCATGAATAATGATTTCAGATTTCCCCGCTTAATGAGTAAAAGTAGTGCAAGAACAAGTGAAGTTCCTATAACACCCTGAGAACAGAAGCAAGCAAAGAGAATTTGGGGAAAGCAAATAGGAGAAAAAGGGGAGGGGATGTGGCAAAACAATTGTGGTTGAGGAATAAAATTCTACTTACCATTGGACACCTTTGAAAAAAAAATAAAATAAAATTGCATGGATATGTGCTTTTGGCTTGAAAAAAAAAAGTGGGGTGTGACACCAGCAGCTGTGTATTTAAACAACCCACCACCACCAGAAAACTCTCCACAGCTTCACCCACTCTCATTTTCTCACTTTCTCAAACTCCTGTTCCTTTTGTTTCGTGAAAACAAAAACAAACACCAAAGAAAAAAAAAAACAAGAACACTTTCAAATACTCTCACTAAATGCTAAACAAATCATTAGAGATAAGCCAAACTGCTTCCGTTGCTGCAGCCTCTACAAACTCACTGCCTACTACAAACACCACCCCACCACCACCCTCAATGGCTACCCTCTTCAGAAGGCCTTTCCAAAGAATTTCTGCCGTGGCCTCCTCCTGGAGGTTTAGCAAAAGCACCGTTCCACGTGGCCGCCGCATGTATCCTACAACAGATGCTGAAGACGATGAACTGCAGAACGCAACCACTCGATGCCTGTCATCCTATTACAGCGTGTTTGTTGTGCGCCTCGCTATCATGGTTGGTGAAAATTTTCTTCCTTTGGCATGATAATAGTTACAAATATTTTCAACCATTTGCTTGAATATGCAAAGTTTAAAACTTCATAATAAGTCGTCGTACAAATTTTTTCCCCATATTATAATATGCTCAAACTTTCATGGCACACAGATCATGTTAACATGATAAAGCTGGAGCTGAAAACATGATAACATAAATAAATATGTAACAACCCACCAACACTCCATCATGGCTTGACAAGAACAAACAATAGTTCCGTACTTATGATTACCATAGAAACAAGTGTACTCATTCATTTGTTATTATTACTATTATTATTATGTTACAAACTGGGCTTTAGTTATCGTCTCCCCATGTTTGACTTGATAGTAAAACAAACCAAAAAAAAAAAAAAAAAACTTGACAAATGAGAGATACATCCTGTCATTCACTGCTGTAGTGTTGAAAATCATGGCTTGACATTCCCTTTGCAAAGGCTAAATACGAATAATGTTGTGGTGTGCTTTTCCAACTTCGCTACGGAAGGATAATTTACTTTTTGTCTGCTTTTCGGATATAAAAAAAATATATGTTAATAGTAGAAAGCCTATCTGTATCTGGTTAGGTCAATGAAAGAGCAAGCTAGCTCATACTAATTTTTCTCTGTTAAGTCCAAAAACTCTGCTTTGATTTTAGAGTAATTTGTTGTTTTCTCATAAATGGCTCTACCTGCAGGTCATGCTGGCCATATTGATTGGACTTTTAACCATTTTGACTTGGCATTTCACTCGAGTGTATACTACAAAATCACTTGATACATTGGCGTATGGACTTCGGTACGAGCTTCTTCAACGGCCCATCCTACGCATGTGGAACATCTTGAACTCCACAGCTGAGATTACAACAGCTCAAGTAAAGCTGTCGGAGTACGTGATCAGAAGATATAACAAGAAAACAACCCAAGCGGAGCAAATTGAGGTTTGTAATTAAGTATTGTTTGATTTTATATGTTTTCTTACAATGCCGTTACCTTTTCATAACCATCTTTAGACTACATGGCAATCTTAATAATTCTTCATTAACTTTTGACTTTACTTTAAATATTTGTCAGCTCTATGAAATGATGAGGGATGTAACATGGGCACTGTTTGCAAGCCGCAAAGCCCTGAATTCCATTACTATAAACTACAGAAACGGCTTTGTGCAGGCCTTCCATAGAGATCATAGGAGCAACAACACTTTCTACATTTACTCTGATCTTGCAAACTATTCAATCAGCGCAGGTAGGCCATATGCTACCAATTTCCTGCCTTCACGACAAGGGTGGAATGACCAGTCCATAAAGGGTAACATTTCGGCCACTTGGTATCGTGAACCACTTGATCCCACCACGGGCGAAAAAGTGGGAAAAGCAAGGCCAATCCTTCCGGACGATCTAATCAACATTGCAGGCCTTTCTCAAGTGCCAGATGGTGTGGCCTCATGGCACGTAGCAGTAAGCAAGTACACTGATTCACCACTGCTTTCAGCAGCATTACCGGTTTGGGACCCTTCAAATGCAAGTATTGTGGCTGTTGTGGGAGTCACTACTGCACTTTCTAGTGTAGGCCAGCTGATGAAGGAACTTGTTGAAGTCCACAGTGGACATATATATTTGACCTCTCAAGAGGGTTACTTGCTTGCCACTTCCACAAATGCCCCACTTTTACGAAATTCCACAAGGGGTCCCAGTCTTGTGATGGCTGCAAATTCTGAGAATCATGTAATAAGAATGGGAGCACAGTGGTTGAAGAGGGTTTATGGAAACAACTTGCCACCAGGCCATGTTGTTCATGTAGAGAATGCCAAGCTTCGCCGCCAGAGATATTATATTGATTCCTTTTTCCTGAATCTAAAGAGACTTCCAATTGTAAGTCTTACTTATATTTTAGAAAAAAATACTATTCTTTTTTATATATGTTAATATATTATGTATAAAATGCTTAACTTCCTTGTTTGATTGCTTATACATGTTTCATTTTGTTGCCATTACAAGGCATTGAGTTGAGTTGCATGCACTTTGTGCAGGTGGGGGTTATCATTATTCCAAGGGATTATATATTGGGGAAGGCCGATGAGAGAGCCTTTAAGACTTTGATCATACTGATATCTGCATCTGTGTGCATCCTGATCATTGGATGTTTGTGCATTTTGATTCTGACAAATGGTGTTTCAAAAGAAATGAAACTAAGGGCAGAACTGATAAGCCATCTTGATGCGCGAAGAAGGGCCGAGGCCTCAAACAACTACAAAAGCCAGTTTCTAGCAAATATGAGGTATGTAGTCTCTCCGTACACAGATGAATTACCAAACAGTATATCTTCTATAATGTTAATTGAAGGTACCATATCTTCATACGCTTATAATAAATGAAAATGGAATTGCATATCTAATAAGTGTGGCCATAAATGAGAACTACTTTTATGAGCTTAACTGTCCAAGGCTTGTAAAGAGAATCATATTGCATATCCAAGTTCTCTCCAAGTTTTTCATCTTTTAATAATGTGTCTTCCATAATGATGCATTCACATGTAAATAATGAGTTAATATAGTAAATGATTTTAGGAGGACTTATTACTTAGGATAGAATATTTGAAATACTATCTTACATGTATATTATTACTCTTATAGAGATGCTTACTTTACACATCACCATATGGAAAAGTAAATTTCCTTTTTGTTAACTTCCAGTCATGAACTGAGAACACCAATGGCTGCTGTTATTGGGCTGCTAGACATCCTTATTACTGGTGGACGCCTCAATGGTGAACAATTTGCAACAATTTCCCAGATAAAAAAGTGCTCCACGGCTTTACTCAGGCTGCTCAACAACATTCTGGATCTCAGCAAGGTGAGTTATTATAACTGCCTCACTCTGTTTAGCAGAAATTTTGTAATATCGTTTCTATTTTTGTAACATACTTAAACATTTGTTTTATAATTAGTTGCAGAATTTTCTTTATACAGCAAATGAGAAAGATTAGTCTATTACCTTCTGCCATTTATTTACCTAAATAATTAATAAGAAGAAAAATATACTGCTAAGAAGTACAGTTGAGCTAAGTGCTTAGTCTAGACTTAAATCTCTGTCAATGAACATTGATTGTTACAGTTTTGTAAATGCTGAGTACCAAAAGGTTGTAAAGCCACGAAGCTATATTTCCCAATACTATATATCATTATGATAAACAATCATTCTTCCTTTTATTTTGTCCAATATTGTACAGGTTGAATCTGGTAAACTGGTGCTGGAAGAAGCTGATTTCAACTTGGGACAGGAAATTGAAGGGCTCCTTGACATGTACTCTGTACAGTGTCTCAATGTGGAGACTGTTTTAGACCTCGCTGGTACTACTTTAATCTCTATATTGACAACACGATATAAATGTGTGCACATATTAATCAAACTCTAGTCACTCAATCCTGAAACATTAATTTTATCACTGATCGTTTTCCTTTTAGATGATATGCCAAATTTCTTTCGAGGGGACTCAGCTAGAATTGTTCAGATTTTCTCAAATCTAATTAGCAACTCCATCAAGTTCACAACATGTAAGTGTAGCGCTAATATTATATAGCAACCGTCCAAGCTATTTCTATAAATGAGCTGTAGTCTGTAGAGTATCATTGGAAATATGATTAGAGTGATCAGCTCTCACAGAGACTGTGAAATGCAGCTGGTCATGTTATCATCCGCGGATGGTGTGAGAACTGGAATTCCTTCAAAGGCACTGGAAAGTATCTCCTTGATCAGAAGAGAGCATCACGCTTTGTTCTCAAGTCCAAGTTGAAGCAACAGGTTAACAATGTGAAGAAGGCCTGCAAGAACGAGAACAAGATGATTCTGTGGTTTGAAATTGATGACACAGGCATTGGTATGCATGAAACTTATAAATGTCTGATGTCCTGTATGCACTGTGAAAGATGATGATATTCTGATTCATAGTAATACATACTCTTTGTCTCTCAACCTGTGCAGGCATTGACCCAACTAAGTGGGAAACAGTGTTTGAAAGTTTCGAACAAGCTGATCCCTCCACTACTCGAATGTAAGTAGCTTAAATAAATTCCCATTTATTAGACGATACTGATTTCATTAAATGCATAAAAACAAAACTAGCTAATGAAGATCTACTCGCCATCTATCATATTGAATTTGACAGTTAATCTCTATTTGCAGGCATGGTGGTACAGGTCTTGGACTATGCATTGTACGAACACTGGTAAGATAATCCTCAAATAAATAAATTCATGTACAAAGCAATGTAAAAGTATTGATAACACATGCAGGCACAAACTTGAATTGAGATCAACTAACTTTGCTCACGATATTAACTTAATTTCATGCAGATGCAACTTCTATATAGCTTTTGTAACCGTAGTTCTTAGCTATAGTGACAGAAACAGATATATCATTTTGTTCATCATTTGATCGTAATTGTGATGGCAGGTGAATAAAATGGGGGGAGAAATTAAAATCGTTAAGAAGGATACCCCGGGAACACTTATGCGACTGTACTTGCTTCTGAACACGCCTTTGGAAGATAAAGAGCAGCCTTGCCCAATTGATTTTTCAAGGCCTATGGTGGTGAGTAAATTGCATCCTTCCTAGAATAGAACATGATAATTTTTCAATTCAGCTAAAAAAATAGTTAACTTTGCAAGCTAAATTGCGCTTAATTTTTGGTGCTGTGCTGCATGATACAAGCTAAAAGAGCAAACATGTGAACAATCGTGTGTTATAAAATTAAATCATAACAAAAGTGATCATAGCATATTTAACATGTCTCTCTCACGCACACATAGACACACAAAAACTCACACAGAAAGCTTGGAATCAATGAAATAATAAATTTTAATTTTAGTAAAAGGGCAACTAAAAATGGATGATGAATCACGCATGTTCGGTTCTAACGTATTGGAAATGTTTAATACAGGTACTTCTAGCATTGACTGGTAGCGTGGGAAGGCAGGTTATGTCTCAGTGGTTCCGCAGAAACAATGTGACCACTTTTGAAGCATCCGAGTGGGATGAGCTGAAACAACTCCTTCCAGGAGTATGCAGGCCCAGCAGTCCTAGCTCTAGCAACGGCGAAAATGAGGAACAGACTCCACTAAGCGAGGAGCTGAAATCTGAAACGACAAGGATAAGAGCCATGCCAGAATCCGTCTTCATTATTGTGATTGATATTGGCATTCTAGACCTCGGAAAATCAATGTGGGTGGATCAGCTTAACTACCTCGACAGGTTCTCTGGGGCAGCAAAGTTTGCATGGACGCTAAGCCATGACACACCTAACTTCATTAAGGTTGAGCTGAGGAATAGAGGGTATGGCGTGGTTATCAACAAGCCCCTCTACAAGGCCAAGATGATTTACATTTTGGAATCATTGCTAACGGGGAGAAATCAGGATGCGGAGCATGCTGAAGAGGGAGCTGAAGAGGATACAATTACAGAAGCTACACCAAGTGATTCCCATGGAGGTTCTGATATTGTTTCAACTGCATGTAACAGCGCCAGTACTTCATCATATGATTCTGACTTATCTGAGAAAAATGGAACCGGTTCTGTGCTTTCTCTAAGCCTGGGCGAGCAAATTGAGAGGATTGCAAATGTTACTCCATCAAATCAACAAATATTCATGATAAGCCACAACATTGAGATGACTGAAAAGCCTAATGAAGCTTCCTCCAGCTCCAACATACAAGACTCTGGAGATACCAAGTCCAGTTCCAATGAACTAGCTGCAAGTACCAAAGGAATTCAAGGTGAGAGTTCAAAAGGCAAAGAAGGAGAACAAGCAAGCAGCAGCGGCTCTTCTAAAGATAAAGGCAAACAAATACAACAACGGGACAGCAGCACCTCTCCTATAGCTAAAGCCAAAGCACCAAAGGAAAGGAAAATTCTAGAAGGCGTGCAGATATTGCTGGTGGAAGACACAATAATCTTGCAGAGGGTTGCGGCTAAAATGCTGGAAACGATGGGGGCTACCGTGTATATTGTGGGAGATGGACAGCAAGCACTGGATGCTGTCAAAGCCATGATTTACAAAGAGTTGGGGAGAGAGCCAGCTACTGATGAACAGGGGAACCTGATTGAATACCATCATTATGACTTGGTCCTCATGGACTGTCAAGTAAGAAAATACAAAGGCACATTTTATCAACTTCTTGAGAGCAAATTTTTCAGAAAGTTAATCTATGTCTAACCCTTTTCTTGTTTTGACATTATTGAAACAGATGCCAGTTATGGATGGTTACGAATCCACACAAGAAATCAGGAAGTTGGAAGTAGGAACACCGTTGCACACTCCTATTGTTGCACTAACTGCACATGCTATGTCATCGGACGAAGCCAAATGCTTGTCAGTGGGCATGGACGCTTACCTTACCAAGCCAATCAACAATGACCGGTTGAGGGCAACCATCCTTACCTTCACAGGGAAAAACCTGGCTCAGTAGATTGATCAACAACTTTCATGCGTGTGAAGCTAGCTGCAGGCATCTGCATGCATGCCATGCATTCTCATATGATGATGAGCATGCTTAATATGCTTATGCTGATCTTATCGAATTTTAGGAGTCTCTATTACAAGAAGTTGCTATACATGCAACATGTGAAGTTAGCTGCAGACATCTCACATCTGCATGCATGCTTACCATGATATGATGCTTAAGCTTATGCTTCTTTCACCGGATTTAGGATTAATGTTATGTATATTCTTCTTTGATGCTGGTTGCTTGGACTATGCAACTAATATATCTTTATGTCGAGTCATGTGTTTAATTTGGATCATTTAGCTATGGTTCTGGAACTTCAATCTAGTTTAAGTTTGAACCACCGGCAGCAGCTTGTTTTGTTGCTCTGAATTAATGTTGTTGGCACCATGGAACTATGTTGTCTCTGATTTATGAAATATTAAAAGATGTTTGTGCCCAAGTTGATGCTTTGTTTGTCCCTTTCATTTCCTTTCCTATTTAATTTGTTCCTCCTAAGTTTATATTTGCTTATTAATCTTACTTACAGTTACAGAAGCAATATCTCTTACACATTCTGCAGGGGCTGCTTAGGGGAAAAAAATTCCTCATTTATATCATTACAAGAAACAAATTTCAACTTTATGTCTCTCTCACATATACTACAGAGATTGAATCACGAGTATCTGGTCATGTCATCAATCACAACTTCACAAATTTTTTAAGTTCGTTCCAAAATATAAATAAAGAAAGATATATAAGACTCATTTTGGTTTTTTCTGTTAGATGGTTTAATATAATCTTATCAATTGCGATTACTCACAATTAACAAAAATACATACATACATACATACATACATACATATACATATACACATACATACATACATACATATACATACATACATATACATATACATATACATATATATATATACATATATATATATATTAATTGAATGTGAAATACATTTCGCTTCATTAATAATCTTAATTAATATGGAATTAATCTTTTTTTTTAATTTTTCAATCACATACCGCGATCAAACACACAAAAACAAAAAATAATTTTTTTTCCTCTTTCGCACATACTATTTAACACACTCTTAAAAATGTAATATTCAATTTCTTAGATTTTCGTTCATAGGTTTAACTTATCCAAAAATATTATTTATCTTTAAAATCATATATTTGAAATATTTACCAAAGTTGTAGTTTATCCACAATATATATATATATATATATATATATATATATATATATATATATATAAAATAAATTATTGTATAAACTACAAGAAAAACAATTTTTGGCCACCAAGTTCTTACAACCATAAAAAATTTATTGCAAAAAGTTGCTTTTTTTCGATGAAATATAAACTTCATCACAAATGCTCGATGCTAAATGAGAATAGAAAATATTGGGAAAAAAAATTTCGTGACAATTTTTTGTTGCAAAATACAGTCTTGATCAACAAAAATATGTTTCGCAGCAAAAAAAAAAAAAAAGCTTTTACCACCTTGTTTTCTCTGTTGGGGAAAGACTTATTGCGACAGTAGAAAACCTTTTACGATCACAAAAAAAAAAAAATTGTTGCAAAAGGTTCTAGAAAATTTTATTACGAATATTTTGTTGTAGTACAAAATCTTTTGTGACAAAATATTCGACGCAAAGTCCAACCTTTTGAAATGAATTTGTTGTCGCTATAAGACCTTTTGTGATGAATATTTCATCGCGAATGCTTTTTAAGAATACCACACCAAAAGATCTGGTATTATGACGTAATATTTTGTCGCAAAAAGTTTTTCAAAATTATCTTGAATTTGTCGTTTGTGATATAAAACTTTTACAACAATTTTTCATTACATAAGGTTTTGTACCTAAAAAATTTTGTCTAGCCTTATATGACAAATGCTTCATTGCAGTAAATGACATTTTGTGATGAAATGTTCATCACAAAAGGTTTTGTAAAATTTATGATTACCTTATGCTTATTTAGGTAAACATTTTTTCTCATAGTAACGTGTAA